>JADKLZ010033589.1:12835-81671 GCA_021533235.1 Biomphalaria straminea
CTCTATCTATCTATCTATCTATCTATCTATCTATCTATCTATCTATCTATCTATCTATCTATCTATCTATCTATCTATCTATCTATCTATCTATCTATCTACCTACCTACCTACCTACCTCCCTCCCTCCCTACCTCCCTACCTCCCTACCTCCCTACCTCCCTATCTATCTATCTATCTATCTATCTATCTATCTATCTATCTATCTATCTATCTATCTATCTATCTATCTATCTATCTATCTACAACTCTTGTATGGTTCTGAGACCTGGGTGCTCTATCGAAAGCTCCTCAAACGCTTCCATCAAAGATCCCTCCAGCTCATGATGGACATGCGTTGTGTAGACCAACATTACAAAAAACTATATTCTGCTAGAGGCCGGTGTAGACAGTATAGAATCACTAATTACTATTCGACAGCCGCGCTGGGTTGGACACTTATCCCGCATGGGAGACGTCCGCATACCAAAGGCGATCTTCTTTTGGCAAGCTTAGAAGAGGAGGCGTAACAAAGATGCCTCCGGTAAGCGCTATAAAGATCAACTCGCCCTCACTGGCATAGAGAAAAGTAGCTTGCAGCAAACGGCCTCTGAAAAAGACAGTTGGAGAGCTCTCTCAAAGGATGCGGGACGGAAAACAAAAGCTATTATTGAAGACAGGCGGAGAAGATGGAAAGAGAGCTTCAATAAATACTTATCATGAAAAAAACATTTGTTTTCTTGCTTGCTATCACTGATTTGATTATAAATCATAGCGCATAATTCTCGATTGATATTATTTTTATATGTACACGTATGAATGTTTATTAATAAATCATTTGACATGGAATTATTAAACACAATTGACTTTAAGAATTGTAAATTATGATTTATTGGATTTGTAACAAACAAAGAGGCGTACATAGATCTACATACTTCATTCATACGTACGAAGATAATTTTTATAAAGAAACAACTGGTGCATACTTGTGTTACATAGTGAACAGCGTTGACGCTTAGAACATAGATCTAATTTAAAACTTCATTAGGGATGGCATTATTCACATGGAGTGTATTCAGTATATCGTTAAATGGATGACATTAGCATAACAAATTAATTTAGCTGATTAGTTATATAATAATTGAGAAATCTGGGAAAATGGACGGAACCGTTTGAGTTACACAATGATCCCTGAAATGCTACCAAAATATTTCTTTTCTAATTTTTTTTTATTCCAGGTTCTTTTTTTCTTTTGGTCTTTAAATGCCTAAATGCTTTTTATCAGACAATAAGCGATATTTTCGATACTTTAACTAAAAAAATGATTGTATGTAAGTTTGTAATTTATTTCTATGAAACTCTAAATTTACAAATAAATAACATTTTTTCCCTGCTGCTAAGACTCCAAAGGTGAAAATTTGATTATAATTTGGAAATTTTAGCCATTGATTAATTAAACAATTCATATTTCTTTTTACTTTATTTGATCTAACTATTAATTCTTCATTGAGAGAGCGTTCAACAAGTGAAAATGTATTTAAAAAATAGCATAATAAATACCACAACGATAAAAGCCTTCAATGACCAACACAGGTAACATTTGCCTGCTTGATCTCTGGCTTCAAACATCATGCTATTTTTTTAAAGTTGTGCATTTTACAACCAAAACGTTTTAACTTATAATAAAAATTAAATTATAATAATAGGAAATCCTATGAATAACAAACAATTCTATAAAATAATTATTGATAAAAGATTGTTAAAAATAGAACTGTTCAATAAAAGCTTCGTCTATTTACGTTTTCTTGTAACAATCAGAAAATTATAAATTAGTTTTTAAAAACAAAAACAAATTATACTTCTTAAATGTATATCTTGACACAAAGTACAGAGGCCAGTAGCAAGACCCCAGACAGTTTGATTACTGCAGCTCCTGAAATGTAAAGTATATATAAAATATATTATTACATACATTTGTTAACAATTGTTACTACAGAATATTAGAAATTAAATTGAAAGAATCTGGTGGGACAAATCAAGCCAATTCTGGAGCGGTAGAGTTTGCCACAGTTCGTGCATGTATATGCATCTGTTCTAGGGTTAGCCGACAGGGTAGTTTTCTTCTTCTTTTTCTTGACTCAGCTTCGTTTCTTTTGCACTCGGCGAAGTTCGTAACTTCACGTACAGCATCTACATGCTGTCCGGTCTTGGGCTATCTCCTCCCACACAGTTTGTTCGATGCTCAAGCTTCTCATGCCTCGCTTACAGACATCTCTTAATATATGCAGATTGCAACTGGATTTGTGTCGTCATGTTAAACACTGCCCTCATCCTTCGTAATCGAATGATAATGAAAATGATTATCTACTTTTGGTTGATGACTGGCCAATCTCTCATTCAAGACCTTAAAAGAAGCCCATTCCTTTTGGTCAAGTGTCTGAAAGGGATTTAGCTGCCTAACGTGGGACAGTATTAGTAATATATAACACAAAGCACTGTTTATTAAATCTTGTTTTAAAAAATACTTGAATTATAATATACAAAATACAATCCTTCTTTTTTTAATATCTTATGTGTGGCTGAGGTCTCAAACTGCATGGCTGCCCATCAAGAGAGAATCCAAATGCTATAACTATTCCCAAGAGAGATTAAACCGTAGGGCACTGAGAATACTTTAATGAAGATGCATATATACTGATGCATATATATATATATCCAAGATAAATTAAAGTGAAAAACAAAACTATTCCGTAAATCGTTGACATCTAGTTTAAAAGAAAATGTTTAATTTAATAATTAAATAGTAGTCGACCGGCGGCATAGCATACGCCCTATTTTCCAGGGCAGGCCTTAGGTACTTCAACACATGCGACCGCAGTGGGTCCCGCACTTTCATTGGACCCGTGCTAATTTTTTAGTTGTATAAATTATTAAATCAAGTTACATGAAGTTCCTTTTTCCAGTCTATATTTATTTATGTCTATGCTATTTTGTGAATGAAAATAGTGCGGATTTGGATACAACATTTTCATTCACACCACGCTGCGCCATGGGATCTTCCCATTTACTTGTTATAAGTGAATTCATGAATAAAAAATACTATGAATGGAGCTAAAAAATGGCTGATTGACCTTAATTTACGCGATATTAAGAATAGAGTTGCACTCATTAACAATGCTTTAGAAAAACAAATTTGAATGTTTATTTGATTAAATAGACTATAATTAGTATGTTCATGTGCTAAAGCATAAAACTATCTCTGCGAAGAGTTGAATTCGAGATTTAGATCTAGATCTAGGAATAGAGAGATGATTTACCTTTCGTAATCATGTCTAATGAACGAATGTGCGTAATTTGTGAAACCTGAGACTATACTCTATGTGTGTATTATTGTTCTAGTTTCAATAGTCTTACGACACAATAATGTGGAAATACTTTTAATATTATGACAATAATCTGAGAAGAAGAGATAATTATATAACCACCACTTTCATTCACAAAATAGTGCGGATTGGGATGCACCAATTTCCATTCACACCGCGTGCTGCGCCATGGGATCTTCCCTATTTACTTGTTGTTGCTTGCATGTTGATGTTTGACCTTTTACTTTGAGGATTATATATATAGATTTTGTAAAACATTAGCCTTTGAATAGGTAATTTTGGACTTAAAAATATAATATCGAATAAAAATAATTCCAGCTGGAGCTAGTGTCATTGGCCTTGCTTTTCTTCTCTGGCGTTTTTCTTCTGCCAGCGTTGTCCTCATTTTCTCAGCAACCTGTGCGCCAGTTTTCACAAAGCGACGCCATGATGGTCTGTCATGTGCTTCTGTCTCCCAGGTGCCTGAGTCTATGCTGAACGCCTTCAGAGAAGCTTTGAGGGTGCCCCTAAAGCGCTTTCTTTGACCACCTTGCTTAGTTGGCCATACAAGAGTCGTTTAGAGATGCAGTGGTCTACCATTCTGTAGACGTGTCCTGCCCATCGCAGCTGGGACTGCTTCAGGATTGTGTGGATACTTTGCTGACCCGCTCTTCGAAGGACTGGTATTTTGTCTTGCCATTTGCTATTCAGTAGCCTATAGATGTAAACTCATTCTCTCAGTCAAACAGAATATGAGGCACGGTTCCCCTCTTTTTCCCCTCAGCGGGCGCACCGTGAACCGAAATTTGGCCTAGGCGTGAGAAATATGAACCAACAGGACAGTAGCCTGTCCTGAGCTGTGCTATAATAGCTTGCTCCATCACGGGGAAGTGCGGTCAGGGCGCCTCATGTGCTCCAAGACTCCATGGGCTTTTTGGGACTTTTCCTAGTACTCAAACCATTTTTCAATTTCTGTTTTCTGAATTATAGCGGCATTGCTCCGACCACAGGTAATGCCCAGGCAGACATCTAATGTCCACGAGATGATCCATAGTCGCTTTGCGACTGAAGAAGGCCAAATATTGATAATTAATATTTTGTTTGATATTGAATAAGGAAAATTACTGAGAAATATGTACGGAGTTCTTCCCCTTGGATAAGATTTAAAAAAAAAAAAAAAGGATTTTAAAAATTGCTTGTTTGTATTTAGTTTGTTATAGATCTAAATTTCGACTTATGACTAGGCCTAATAGCTCAGGCAGGGCAGGCGGGACTAAAGTACTGGGGTATCCACAAAATTAATTGATTAATTAATCCACAAAATAGATTTTAAAAGTCTCAAAATATAGTCGGTTTTATAATAATATAATAAGATACAGATGTAGAAAAAATTAGTATATAAGCTAATTCTCATAGATATAGATCTAAATTAGTGATGCCCAACCTCATTTAACTTCGGGCCATTTTAATTTTCGACAATCGTGTCGTGGGCCACATCAACGAAAAGTTACAAAAACGAAATGAAATTGACCTGAATTTAAAGCTATTTGATTAGAAACCCTTGAATCTAGTACTTACATTAATTTATTTTCACATGTCGGATAATGGCCAAATTTCATACTTAAAATATGAGCAACTTTGTAGCTAGCGTTACAATCGACTCATTTTCTTGTCTCTTTTTAGTAAATATTCCTATCGATCCTACAATCTGTAGGCATCGTTCTTTTTTTATTCGCGGCTTAAATCAGGAATGCCGCCATATTTGTTTAACCTTTAATGCCGTTGACACGTTTTTATTTTTTTAAACAATCCCACTTTCTTTACAAATTAAATATGTTGACTTATTATCATGTTCCACAAAAGTAACGATCCGTTCACTTTTTTTCTGGTAGATTCTACATTCAGAGTTCCATTTCATAAGGCCTACAGATATTAAAGGTCATGTTACCAATTAACTAATGAAAAAATGAAAGGGCTCTAACGTAGGTAAAGATACATTTGTCAACCATTTTTTTTTTGGATGGGGGATTCTCTACTCATTGTGACAACATTTTGGCGGGCCGGATGGAACCACTTCGAGGGCCGGATTTGGCTCGCAAGCCGTATTTTGGGCATCACTGCTCTAAATGAATCGTTAGTATCTCAAAATACATTAG
This sequence comes from Biomphalaria straminea, assembly GCA_021533235.1. NCBI lineage: Eukaryota > Metazoa > Mollusca > Gastropoda > Planorbidae > Biomphalaria > Biomphalaria straminea. The sequence goes on from JADKLZ010033589.1 coordinate 18,333, forward strand.
TATCTTATTACTAGAGTATTTACCTTGAGTTGTTGTTTCGGTTTTATTGCCACCTAAAAAAATCAGTAAACACAAAATTAGATCATTAGAGATTTACAAACTGGATTTCAAAACAGTCTGCACGTGTTATAGACTAAAAGTTTTAGTTTTCCTTGAATGTGTGTATGTGTGTGTGTGTGTGTGAGAGAGAGAGAGAGAGAGAGAGAGAGAGAGAGAGAGAGTGAGTGAGAGAGTGATAGTCAGCGGGACCTTGTTTCCAATCCAGGAAGGTTGGACAGTTGTTTCCTACACTGGTGTTTGTATTGTTAATATTTTCTGAGAGTGTTGCTGTCAAAGCGTATTTTTATGGATATTAAAGTTATTATTCTTTTCCTGGATAGCTGGAGTTCCTTTCTGGAGCTTTTTTAGTATTAATTAATTTTTATTGGGTAACTCATAATAAGACAAGCAAGAAAATAACCTGACAATCATCTGCCCAATAGATCGAAGGGTCTGAAAGGGGATTTTTTTGTTGCTCAAGATAAAAAAAAAATTTTTTCAGATGTTAAAAGTATTTTTGATTCTTCAAGGGACAACATCATAAATGTCCATAAATTGTTCCAAGGCTAATGAGAAGAAATAGCGTGCATGCACACGACCTTTTGGTTGCTCAGATACCTCATGGGAAGTTCTCAAAAGCGTCTTGTAATTTTTAAACCAAGGGATGGTGGTAATGGTAGAGTCTGGGATTTAAACCCATGACCATCGAGACAACAGTCCTGAGAGCATTACACAAAAGATACTTACAAATGGTGCCTAATTAAAGTGTTTAGAAACAAAAGAAAATATCTTACCGACACCTGTAGTACCTGAAGCTGTTACAGTACTTGTGATTCCATCTTTAGCAGTACTCTGACTTTGACTATTGACGGTAACAGTTGACGTTGTGGGCAAATCAGTAGTTGTAGTATCAATCGTCGTGCTCGCTGCAATAATATATGCCTATGTTTGTAAAAGTTGATTATTAACTTTAATTACATGATACGTCGACTTTTCCACTAAATACATAAAGTTTTCTAAAAGATTTATTTTTTAAATACATTAATTAAATAAATAATTTCTTTTACATTATTATCCATTACTTGTTTTTGTGTTTGTTTGTAATAACATGTGTTTGTACAGAAAAAGCTTAAATAAAGCTAAAAATAATAATGAAAGCAATTTAAAAAATGATTAAAACCTGCAGCAGACTCTTGAAGTATTGCCGATCCTGTTGATATAAACATTTAATTAATAATCATTACACAAACTAGCATACGTTTGTGGGTGTGTTAGTTTGTATTTATACAAAAAAAGATGTACAAAATGAATATATATACATATGGTATATAGATACATCTACCATAAATAAACTTTGAAATACGTGTATTTTATAGATCTATGTACTAGCATTACACATCGGCAACGACCGCTGATTTATTTCAAAGTTGTGAATTATTTATCATGTCATGGACACCCACTCCATTTTATTTTTCATTTCTTTTTTTAAATTATTTTTTAAATTCAATAAATGGGAACACATTTTAACGATCCATATAAAAAACATTTTGGACCGTGAATTGTTGCATCTTTGACCATGGAGTGAAACAGCCTGCTCTCTTTCTCCTTCTTTCTCTCTTTCTTTTCTCTCTCTGTCTCTCTCTGGAACCGCCTTTTTATTTTATTTTTTTCTCACCTTGCGCATCGTAATGTTCTCTGCTATAGACTTTTGACTTGAATCGGAGCGACCCGCCTTATAACATTTCCACGCCGACACGAACACACACGCTTTTAGCTCCTGAATTCCAGTTTAAATTTAACACAACTAAAAAGAAAAGTTAGTCCTACGTATAATCTCTAACTTTTCATCGGAACATGTGGAAATACCCGAATAGTGTGTTTAAGATAAATATTTTTCAATTCTTTAGCCTAACTTTAATTTCTTTCTTTTTATAATTTGAAAAATTATAACGGTCAAACTAAAGTTTTCCCGGTGTAACCAACGAGATATTAATTCTTTTATCAACGATATACACCAGCTGTCAAATTTTTGGGAAAATCTTTAGACCCGTTTTCGAGATTTGCGTCCATCACTGTGTTTGAGCCCACCTACCCAGAAGGTCTTAGTTTCCACGACGTTACGAGTTGAATAGAGGTATTGTAAAAATCCTTACCTAAAATGGCTACCAAAGCAATGAAGAAAAAGAGGCTCTGAAAACAAGAAAGCAAATAATGATTTTTGTTATTTTAGATGATAAAATGTCCATATTATTGGACAGTAAAACCTTACAACAGCTCAAAGTGTTACAGGAAAAGAAATGATGAGGCATAACACCTGGTCTCCAATCAATTTAAATACCTAATGAACTCACACACAAGTCGCATCTGTAACTTTTAATCGCAAGATACGAAGTAATTAATTAGAAAACTTAGCTCTATCTCTCTCTCCTAATTGACGAAGCCAACGTTGATTTGTATCCAATAAACCATATGGATTTTTGGATTTAACAACTTTAATTTCTATTGTGTGAAAATGTAAAAAGAGCATGCCTTCTCCTATAATTCAATACCAAATAGAACATTTTCTGATAACAAACAGAAATTTTATTGAAATTTGACCTGTACAGGATAGTGAAAAACAAATAAAAAAATGAATAATGCTATCGGAACGAAAAAAATACTTACGGAAAGAAAGAGTTAATCCTTTTGGCACTTATGCTCAGCAGTATTCTTAGTAATAAATAATTATCAAAATTATAATTAAGCTATCAAGCCATCTATATACCACTTGAAGGGCCCGATTGGGAGCAATCAGTCAAATCAGCCAATCGGTCAAATAGGCCACGAAGCGTAAGAAATTACATAATAATAATAATTAGGCGTGTCTTCTAGTCCGAATATTAATGAGGATTGCAATATTTCCCGTGGCTACGCAGCCTCAGCTGCGTTTAGTTATTTTGCAACAACCATCGTAGACTCAAATCATAATTTAGGTAATATAATATTATAATATAGATGTATTTAGATTGTCTAACTTCATTTTTGCCCTATATTGCCCAGTGCCCAAAATCTTACTCAGCGACGAGTGCCTTGAGGGTTCCATTCTTAGGCCTGTATATCTCTGCTATGATGTTATCTTTTCCAAGGCTGTGACCAATTTATCTCCACTTTCAAAGCTATGCACCTCTATATTTCCCAGTCCACCCATCTCCCACAGTTTGGTGTTATCTATTTTGTCATGCCACATTATTTTCAAGATAGTTCTTTTTTGTTGTTGTTGCTTAAGTTGTTCTACATGTTTCAGAACCATACAGTAGGGCCGCCTTGACTTTAAAGTTAGAGATTCTTATTTTAGTCATGTTAGAGATGTGTGGAGATTTCAAGGTTGGTTTAAGAGGCCTAAATGTCTGACGCGCTAGATTTCAAGTTTATATCTTTATCTGTTCCACGTAATACACTGACTACTCTCCCGAGGTATATAAAACTTCTTAATCTATGGTCTGAGAAAAAAAAAATTGTTTATAGATATATATTATTATATCACATATTAACTGTACTCTATATGCAAGGGTCTAGTAAGCCCATTTTAAACCCATTGTAAGACTTGAATTCCATTCTTTTGAAAGTCAATTCAATCAACCCACAGAAACACCGAAAAGTAATAAGTATCAAGAAACTAATTACATTAACATAGCTTAACGATAATTACATAAAGGAGAGAAAAACAATTCGAACACGTAAAGACTTAGGCGTGTAAAAACTAAAAGTGACCGTTTTTCTTTTACATAAAACTAGTCGACCGGCGGCATAGCATACGCCGCTATTTTCCAGGGCCGGCCTTAGGCACTACAACATATGCGACCACAGTGGGTCCCGCACTTTCATTGGAATGGTGCTAATTTTTTAGGTATATAAATGATTAAATCAAGTTACATGAAGTTAATTCCTTTTTCCAGTCTATATTTATTTATGTCTATGCTATTTTGTGAATGAAAATAGTGCGGATTTGGATACACCATTTCCATTCACACCATACTGCGCCATGGGATCTTCCCATTTAATTGTTATAAGTGAATTCATGAATAAAAAATACTGCAACATATGCGACCACAGTGGGTCCCGAACTTTCTTTGGACCCGTGCTAATTTTTAGGTGTATAAATTATGAAATTGAACCATTTTATAAAACATAACAGATTTCCCGCGGCCTCTTGATTTACCAGGAGCTCCCTGGAAATCTCCGGAAATGTTATTAAATGCTATGCCGCCGGTCGAAAAAGTCCTGGAAATTTCCGGACATTATTAAAATCGTTTTAAACTCAAAAAAAAAATATGCTATGCTATTTTGTGAATGAAAAAGTGCGGATTTTGGATATATTATTTCCCATTCACACCATGCTGCGCCATGGGATCTTCTCATTTGCTTGTTATAAGTAAAGCGAATGCGTGAATTCATGAATGAAAAATACTATGAATGGAGCTAAAAATAAATGGCTAATTGACCTTAATTTACGCGATATTAAGAATATAGCTGCACTCATGTAACAATGCTTTAGAAAAACAAATTTGAATGTTAATTTGATTAAATGGACTATAATTAGTATGTTCATGTGCTAAAGCATAAAACTATACTTGCAAAGAGAAGTTCTATAATCTTGAGTAATATTGAGTTGAATTCAAGTTTTAGATCTAGATCTAGATCTAGGAATAGAGAGATGAGTTACCTTTCGTAATCATGTCTAATGAACGAATGTGCGTAATTTAAGTACTTTCTAAAGTGAAACCTGAGAGTATACTCTATCTGTGTATTGTTGTTCTAGTTTCAATAGTCTAACGACACAATAATGTGGAAATACTTTTTATATTATGACAATAATCTGAGAAGAAGAGATAATTATATAAACACCACTTTCATTCACAAAATAGTGCGGATTGGGATGCACCAATTTCCATTCACACCGCGTGCTGCGCCATGGGATCTTCCCTATTTACTTGTTGCTTGTTGTTGTTGTTTGAACTTTTGTGTGTTTGACCTTTTACTTTGAGGATTATATATATAGATAAGTTATTCGCTAAAAATATTTTTAAAGCATTTTTTTTTAACTTATAAGTTGTATTTATTATTTTTTTGTTTTTAGATACTTTCCCTCATTACCTGAATACTACCACACCCGTCATCTTACAACTACACCACCGCACAAAGTTTCCATACTTACATTCATCTTTAAAGGTATTTACAAAAAAATGCAGTTATCAAATATCACAGACTCGCTATCAGGAAAACGATTTTATGATCCCTTTGGAAAAAGTGAAAGAAAAAAGTCCCTTATATAGTCTGCCATAGCAAAGGTTACTACAACAATTCCACGGCTGCTAGCAACATGAACGTTGAAATCCACTGATAAAGAAAGGTGAAAATATCTCAGAGCTTAGAACTCAGCTCTCAATAGTGCGCCTGTCATGTCATGTCACGTGCAGCACCAGACACAGCCCACACCCGATGGTTTAGTATATTTATATCAGGTTGTAAAACATGGCGCTGTCATTTGTTTTACACCCTTATCGGGAACTATTGTATTTCTTTTTATTTACATGTATTTAAGACATAAGTAGAAGAATGCATTGTACTTCGAACAGCTCACATGTGATGTGCATATGATATTAGTTTTGGATATAAAGCGGTAGCTCCTTGTTCTGACACCTTCATTAACAGTTGAAAACAGAAACAGATGAACGTTTCCATCATCTGAACTAAAAACAGTGCCACCATTTATTTTCTGAGTTATTATAATGTTTCAAACACTTTATATGAGCATGCTATAAGCATGAGAGTAGCTCTATATAAAAGCTATAATAATAATAATAATAATAATATGTTAAAATAATGGCAGATAATTTGTTTGAATAGTCTGTATAGAGCTTGATGTAGCCACGATTAAGTCCATCACATTTAAGGTTATAAATAGAGGGGTGAACGTTGAAATGAGTTGGGGGAAGCAAGCTGCAGGGGCGGCCCTAGCAGTGCGCGGGGCCCTGGGCGAGTGTCATGTGCGTGGCCCTTAGCCGTAAAGGTAGATTATATATATATATATATATATATCGTACCACATCTTGCTAGCGGGCTAATTCGTCTCTAACGCTGTAACAAAAACAATACAGTATGTCCACCTCAAAGCTGTGGGCCTTATTTGTGTAACAAAACATAGAACATTATGTAGGTACTTCTGGTTTACTATTGGCCGCTCAAGTACATTATATACTGTATTTTAATTGTTCTGCATTAAAAGAAGCAAATAAAAAAAGAAAACACTCGCGCACTACTAATATTATGCCTCTTCTTGAGAGAAGAGGCATAATATTAGTAGTGCGCGAGTGTTTTCTTGAGTGATCTCAGCAAATTGAAGCCAATATGATCTTCTTTAAGAATAAAGTGTGCTATAGGAGCTAGAGATTAGATTTTTCGGTTTTAGAAAAGAAAAAAGTAGCCACTGCATCAGAATTTTTAATGGTCTAAAATATTATGATGCAGGATTTTCACTATAGTTTATAATTTACGAGATCTAAACGGGACCTACGGACGGACGGACAGACATTCCACACAAAACTAATAGCGTCTTTTCCCCTTTCAGGGACCGCTAAAAAAACTCCCGCGTTTTTTTTTTTCAACACGTTGACACGGATTTTCCCACGACCGCACTATGTCTATGTACAGTAGCCTATTGGAAAAAAACAACTTAATACGTCATCGTCAAACTTGCTGGAAGCTTATTTGCCGAAATAGCTTTACAAGCAGATCAACTGGCTTTTACTGTTTAAATCGAAAAATATTATATCTTTATGAAATTAAACAAGCCTACTGCGAAAATCTGACCTTCGGGTGCGGTCTTAGAACGTAACACCAGCAATACTCGAGATAATTTTAAAAAAAAATAGATGGATGGCCTAACTTTTAACTACTAATAAATTAATAATAAAGGCTAAATTACAAGAAAATTAATAATTTTTCCCCCACATTGAAAAAAAAAGTGAAGTACGCCTTACCAGTGTGACGGTAAAAAAAGCACTGATTATTTTCATTAAAAAATCAATTTGTCAAAAGTTGCATTTATGTTACTACAAATGTTATAAATGACCTTTCATATAAAATTTTTCAAAATGCAAAGAGCAGTTCAAACTTTATCACTAAGCATTTTCTCATTAAAATCCGATTAGACGTCGTTATTTATATACGAAATAAATGGTTAGGATTGGTGCTTCCACTTATGTGTTTTTATTGTGAACTTTTAAACGATGATAGCCTCTTAGACTAGGCTGTCTTTACCGAAACTGAACGGTATTTTGAAATAAAAAATGTAAGTTAAGAGCTGAAATGGCAATTGAGTAACAAGTTCTTTTTATGATCACTCATTTAGTTTTCGAAGTTGGTGACAATAAAATCTCCCAGCGCGGGGCCCCCCACAGGCGCGGAGCCTGGGGCGGTTGCCTCATTGCCACCCCTTAAGGCCGCTACTGCAAGCTGGATCGAGTGTAGTTGTATTTTGTTTTAATTGCACAAGATAAGGTTTGACCTTGTATTTCTACACATATGTACACTGAAGTTGAAAGCTGTGTACGTATCTATATATATATTCCTCAAAGTAAAAGGTCAAACGAGCAACAAGCAACACGCAACAAGTAATTGGAAAGATCCCATGGCGCACGCACGCGGTGCGAATGGACACAATCCGCACTATTTCATTCACAAAATAGCATAGACATAAATAAATATAGACTGGAAAAAGGAAATAACTTCATGTAACTTGAAAACCAATGAATATATATCTACTATTGAATTATGATTTCTAAATTATGAAAACAAAAATTGCATGATCCTCAGTCTTAGAGATTAAACACAATTTATAGACATAAAATAATGTACACACAATTGTAATGCACACATTTTTGTTTCATAAAACTGTCTTATGAATTTGTGTAGCGAATGGAAGGGAGGTTAAAAAAGTGGAAGCCGGAAGAGATAATATTGTGTCGTAAGACTCTTGAAACTAGAACGACAATACGCAGATAGATACTACTCTCAGGTTTGACTTTAGCGCGGGAAATCTGTTATATCATGTTATAAAATGGTTCAATTTAATAATTTATACACCTAAAATTTAGCACGGGTCCAAAGAAAGTGCGATACCCACTGTGGTCGCATATGTTGCAGTGCCTAAGGCCTGCCTTGGAAAATAGCGGCGTATGATATGCCGCCGGTCGACTAGTAGTCAATAAAATTTAAATTCATTTGTGTTTAAAAAGAAGTTTGTTCGAATTTTATCCTATACTCTTAAGCGAGCAATTCTTGTATATATATATATATATATATTTCTTCTATTTCGAAAACGGCTCTAACGATTTTCTTTAAAATTTCAACGTATCTAAATGTTAGTGAGAAAAAAATTCTCAGCTCATTGGCCACATCGGGAAAACTCGAGTTCGACCGTTATATCGGTTTGAAAAATGTCTCATTATGGAAAAACTTATTTTGGTTTGAAGGTTTTATGAATGACATGGAGAATTTATGAATGAAATTTTTTCCCACGACGTCAAAGGGAAAAAAAAAACTTGACACCTCCTACGTCACTGGCTTACATCCGTTCACTAAAGCAACAAGTTTAATCGATGAATGAATAGACACAACATTTTGCGCACCGTAGTTGAAGGTTTATTTCCGTGTATGCGTTAATTTGTAACTGAACAGCTATCAAGAACAGAAATCAAGTACGTGGTTATCAGAAGAAGTTCAAGTGTTTACAAAAGTTTCAACAAATTGATAGAAGAATTTGATTTATGTGCATAACTCTAATTAGCTCACCAAAAAAAAAAAAGACCGCCTTTGGCATGCGTTTGTCTGAGATTCTTCTCTCATACAGGATACTGCTCTGTCAAGAGTAAATGTCGGACTTAAACAATTCCCTCTATACAAAGGCCAAGGATACATATTTGAGCCCAACAGAAAATTGGCTGCCGAGGACAGACACAGACGCGAAAAGAAAATCTTAATCGACCACCGGAGGACAATGGTTATGCTTGCCCTGGATGTGGCAAAATATATCCACTGAACAAGATATCTAGCTAGCGGTCAACGAGTTTGCTATTCTGCAGCCACTTTTGATTTAACTATAAACCTCAGTAAAAAAAAACTAAGGGTAACCGTTAGGGTGTGGTAAAGAAAGGCCCAGGAGATATCTGAATGGAGGGATGTGTAAAAGCAGGCCATTTCCTTCCATAGGCTGTAGCACGAGTAGCAGTATTATATAACCTTTTAAGTATAAATTATTTAACCGAGCAAGGCTCGGCCACCTGATATTTTATCCTATACTCTTAAGCGAGCAATTCTTGTATATATATATATTTATTTATAAATTTTATTTCGAAAACGGCTCTAACGATTTTCTTTAAAATTTCAAGGTATGTGCGTATTAGTGAGAAAAAAATTCTGAACTCATTGGCCACATCGGGAAAACTCGAGTTCGACCGTTATTTCGATATGAAAATGTCTCAATTTAATTTTGGTCAGAATAATTTATGAATGAAATGGAAAATTTATGAATGAAAGTTTTCCATGACGTAAACGGGAAAAACGCTGCTTACGTCACTAGGCTTACAATGCAAACAAGAACGAGTTTTAAAGTATCAATGGACCTAATTAAACATTTGCGCACCATCTTATTGAAGATTGATTTATTATAGAACTATGGAAGGAAAGTAATGAAATTAAATGTACCAATGTATGATTAGTTATTGCGTTTTAAGTGCTTAATAAATTGTTTACATTTTAATTGCGTAGAGCGGTGTAGGTTCCTCATTAATCTTCGGATTTGATGTCAAGCCTTATTATAATTATAATAATTTTGCTGGTATAATTATGACCATGTGTTCATGGTCTAATGTCCCGTACCAAAACAAAGGAAATGGTGATTACACAGCTGCTCTACTGCTCCTTACTTTCTCACACTGAACAAGATATCTAAACTTGGGGTTACCGTTAGGGCGTGGTGACGAAAGGCCCAGGAGATATATGAATGGAGGGATGTGTAAGAGCAGGCCATATCTTTCCATGGGCTGTAGCACCAGTAGCAGTAGTATATTACCTTTCTTAGTTATAAATTATTTAACCGAGCAAGGCTCGGCCACCTGATATTAAATTATTTAACCGAGCAAGGCTCGGCCACCTGATATTTCTGCATTAAGAGCATTATACGCTTACATTTGGACTATCTGTCTGGATATACAACTAAAAGACCGTATATCAATATAGTGTTCAGCCAGTTAATGTGTTTTTCTTTTAAATACGTATTTTAATGCTGGTTAAAAAATCTAGATAGTTTTAAATTATTTTTAGAAAGATATGGTTTCTTTTCATATATTCATTAGCATTAAGCATTTCAACTATGATTGTGACATTTATTACAGAAAATGCCTAAATGAATTTTATTTTAATTTTTCATTTCATCCAACTATATAACTCATACAGATAATAAATGTGATGTTAAATGTGATAACGCGAAACTAGTAAAGCATGTAAAAATCGAAGTTTTTACTCAATTCATTTAAAACACTTTTGACGGTTTAGACATTTCCTGATGTTTGTTTAAAAATGTTTTATAGGCCTATGTTTCGGAGGTTCCTTAAGAGTTGAAGATAATTACTTTCTAGTTCAAACCTCCCGCAGGACGACGGGGGATGGGAGCGGGCAGGGTTTGAACCCTGGACCATCGATAAATCTGAACGACCGTCCAGCGCGCAAACCGCACGACCAGGCGGCCATCCTTTGATGACGTCAAAGCTCTGTCCTACGTTACCAATATGTCAGCAGGATGACATATAATATTTACCATCGTGACGACAGCTAGATTCAGACATCCTACACAACTATTAACATTTTAAACCTCATCGTTATCGAGAAAGTAAAAAAAAAAATTTTTTTTTTTTTCAATTTGCTGCAAAACAATGTTGACGTAGTGCCTCCCAAACTTATCAATGGTAGGCTCAAACTATACTATTATTTCTATCCTGAAAACCACTTTTTAGTACCTCTAACTAAAAAAAAGAAATGTTTGTTTTTTACTAGTCTTATATCAACGTACTCTGTCAGACTGCCCGATAAAAAGTTTTGTAAGCGTTTTTTTCTCCCACACGCATTCTCGGATTATCCAATGGCATAGACACGAAGTGAATCTAAAAAATGAACAAATTAATTTCTGGTAACTAATTATTTTGTTGATAACAACAAGGGAAATCAACCCTTCATTATTCACAGAAAAAGCTTAATATGTAAAGTATCGTTTCCCTTTATATATATATATATATATATATATATATATATATATATATATATATGGTTGTAAATCTGGAGTCCTTCCCCTTAAATTAGCTTTGCTATTTAAAAAGTTTCTTTTTTATTTTTCTGTTATGCTATATATTGACTGTATTATACACTAATCTTCGGACTCGAAGACAAGCCTATTATTATTATTATTATTATACACTCCATTTATCCAAAGACTCTCTTTTAAGAATTATTATAAATGTAAAAAAGAAATATAATAATAATGATAAAATCCTGTGAGTTTGGTAAGCTAAGCGAATCAATGGATAGGTTTTAATTGTCTTGTTTTAAACTGGGAGAATCAGGTATTTATAAGACTTCGTTCTTTGAAAATGTCACTAATGAATAATTGTAACATAAAAATATGTAAAACAATTCTAAAATATCATCGTCTTCATTTGGTTGGATTGTTGGAAGATCATCGTTATATTAAGCACGAGCATCAGGAAGAGGGTCTATTTTTTGTCACGCAAGAGTATCATTAGTTTTTGTTTTGTTTGGTAAACCTTAAGTAACCAACATATTTGTTTGTTTAAACAAACATATTATGTTCTATAGAATATAGATGATGATCGATGCAACAAAAGACATACAAAGTATTTTCATGACATTGTTAATGACAAAGTACAACAATAAAAAAGTATTATGTGATGTTTCAAAGCGAAGTATTAAATTTTTTAAAGATTGACATTTCTTTTATTATTAATTGAGAAATATCAAAATATTTGTTAAAAGTTTCTATGTCTGAACTGTGCTACTGTTGCTAGCCTTCAAAAGAAATTAAATAACACTATTCAAATATAACATTAACAAGACTCAGTTTATAAAAGAAACATAAACTTGTCTGGAATTGAGATAAACATTGTTGTTTTCTTCCATATTTAAAAAAATACCAGATCTTCTTTGAGAAGGTAGGCTATCATTCGATTTAAATTTTAAAATACTTCGTTATTTTACATTTATCGCTACAAATGAGAAAAGTTTGAATTGGAAATCGGAAACAAGATATAAATAAAACATGGTAAAAAAATATTAAAAAACTCATAATCTTTTATATACAAAAATGTAAATAAACAATGCTGTCAAGGGCTACCAGACAACTTCACAAACAAAGAGGACAGAAAGTAGTATAATTAATAATAGATTAAAGGCTGATTAACGACTAGAATATAAATAGATTTTTCAGGCAAAGGCCCTTTATGTGATAATTTATATGCTTGGAAAACTTTTTTCTTATTGTACTGTGTGAGAAGAATGCTTCTCACTGCGTCAATGGATAGTCCCATAAACAGATTGGAATATAGGACATTCCTGTTCGTGAAGGAAATCGTCCGTCCAAAAGAAAAAAATCTTTATGTTGTACTAATAATTTCAAGTTACAGTAAAGATCAAATCTCTGAACAGCGTTAAGATCAATACTCCATTCGTTTTGGTAATATATGCATAGTAATACATCGATTCTGAGTTTAAAATAGAAGTGAATTCGATTGCTGGATAATATTCAAGTAAATAAAGTGAAAGCTTGATATTTTCACGCCACCAGCGAATGCCAGCCGAATAGATCACATGACCAGGTGAGGCGTTTAAGTTCCTCTTTTTTCCGCATGTCTGGTAGCCTTGAGATTAAACTATTTTATCACAGATGGATTATATATAACTAGTATTTAACTAATGGATCTTTCTCAATAATAACATTATTTGTTTCATGCGTCATTTTTTCTAAAAATAAGCTTGCATATATATTTCTCAGGCAAGGAAATATTTTAGCATTTGAATGACATCAACAAATAGAATTGGATAGAGAAAATCCAAATAAGTCTCGAAAACAAAACACATTTTTTTCAAATCATAAGTAGGCTAAACAAATTTGTATACAATCATCATCGTCAGCAACAGAAAATATACGACATTTTGACAAATTAAAAGGATATATAGGTGAACAATATTCAGTGTCGTCGCCATGATTTTATAAAACGTGTATGATGGTAGTAATTCCCAACATTAAGATGGTCAGTTCCATTGCACTGGCTCCATTACCTTTTTAGGAAAAAAAAAAGAAATATACAAATAATAAGAACAAAAAGTGAGAGAGAGAGAGAGAAGGTGGATGTTTATTATTTTGAAAGTATTCAAACATCTCCTTTAGATTTCTTACAGTAACCTAATCAACTAAAACATTTACCACTTCGTCCATCTTTGTAAGTGCCCAATACAAATTTGAGCCAAAGGAGAATAACTAAAAGAAAGGAATAAATCATAAAGAACAGGAATGAGAGGTTGGCTTGACAACCACCACCTATATTTGAATATACCACATCAAACATTTTATCAGTTTCGTTTATTTTTGGGGTTACGACTCTTTGGACCAAGCCACCGTTCCTTGGACAAACCCAGAAGAGGCCGCAGCATTGTGAGCAAGAAGAGAACCGATGATAAAAGCTGATGTTTATTATTGTTGTGTCTTAATATGCGTCCGTTAAGCGACTCAGTAATTCGTCTCATTTCAATAAAATGAATGCCTGAGCATAAGCTGTGGTCGAAACGATGTCGCCTACAAACCAGTTTCTCCTCTGTATGCAGATGATGTATCTAAAAAAGCGGTGAATGCCGATACAGCTTGGGGTCATCGGTGTCGCAGGCTCTGCCAGGGTGTGGCCTAAAGATCCAAGAGCACATGAATGCAGTGCAGATCAAGATAAAAAAAAATTCTCAGAATACCACATAAACTTGATAAAGGACAACAGCAAACCATTACTCTATGAAGGTTGCGGCTGTACAAAAAGTTACAACAAAGGGGGCTGGTGGTGCTAACGCAGTCTGTGACTGTAATGACAAGACGAGTGTAGCGTCCAAGATAATAACGTGAAAACGATTTCTGAGGTTATTGCAACAGTAAGTAAAGACTCTTGGATTTCAAATGATTCCCACCTGCATCCGTGAATTTAACAAGAACAGATCGCATGCAGAAATCTAGTACCAATGTACCTTCTTAAAAGACTTGACCCAGCTTCAAGCATCACATGGGAGTGTTTCCCGAATGATAATCAATCAATCTCCGTGAAGCCTGAAAAAGGGGGTGGGGATAGACGAATTCAAAGCGAACTTTACAGATATGCCCCACAGTTCTGTCTTGACGCGAACATGGTTACTGAGGATGTTGGCAGCATTAACATTTAGAAGCCTAACATTTTGCCGCAGCCGTTTTGTTTAGGTGCAGCCGTTTTAGTGTGATAGGCGTTTTGACACGAAATGTTTTAGTCAAATTTTTAAAATGAATTCTTAATATATGATTTGAACAAGTATATTTTGTTTGAAATCAAACTTCAAACATAATTTTTATGCAAAGAAAAATTGTTTGTTTGTTGTTTTTTGTCTATTCGATTTCGATATCTAAATTTGTTGTGTATTTATTGTTATATTCCCTAGCATTGTGATATGTATGTGGGTTTTAATATTGTCAAAAAAAAATTGATGCAATTTTCAGTGTACATGAAAATCATTAAATTTATAGAACCTTCAAATAATAAAAAAAAAAGAGAGAAAACTTATGAATGTCATTTTGTACGTTTCACGAACCCTGCTTATAATTTATTAGGTTGGTCGCAGCATGCCATTATCCCTTTTATAGTTTTTATGCTTTACAAGATTCGGATGTTCCTTTACATTGGAGGATTATTACATCCAAGTCCTAATCCCCCACAGGATGACGGTGTGTTCGAACCCGGGGCCATCGTGACAACATGTACTATGTACATACGACAAGAACATATTTCACAATATACATCCATGAAATAAAGAAACATTCTAAAAAAATTTGCAGTGAAGGGGATATATACTATATATACTCGTTCAAGTTACAAGAGAATAAGTCATGTAATTCAACAAGTCAATTTGAATGTTCATTAATAATGTACAGTAATTGAAAACAAAACAACTATCTAAGTATCTCACCACAAGGTTTGCATTCGTTCACTGATGATGTATAAGAAATATCTGAAAATAAAAAATTATATTTATTTAATATTTATAAGGGTGCACCAAAATAAGCATTTTTTTTTCGATTTATAAGAAATCATTTTACATTTAGCAAACGCACACAAACATATACATACATACAACACATATAAAGATACAAAATATAATGCATATATATATATATATATATATATATGAATCAGTCAGAGAGAAGATAGGAACGCCGTGTGCTTCCGGGACAATGGTGACCTGTCAGATCACTTCCCAATAGAAAATGGCGTGAAGCAGGGCTGTGTACTTGCTTCTACTCTATTCGCTATCTTCTTTGGAGCAATGCTGGGTCAAATGAGGCAGCGATCGCACGAAGGTATGTACGTCAGGTTTCGCTCTGACTGCAATGTGTCCAATCTTTGGCGCCAAATGTCCCATACAAAACAAAAGAGTTTGTTATCTTAATATATCACCATGCCGAAGATTGTGTCCTACTAGCTCACAATGAACACCATCTTCAGATCGCTATCAACGAATTTGCATAATCCACTGCATCCTTCGGTTTATCTGTAAACCTTGAAAAACAGAAGTCATTTTCCAGAAGTCTCCCTATCAGGGCCGGTCTTAGGCCACTGCAACCTATGCAGCTTTAGTGGGACCCGCACTTTCATGGGCCCCGTGCGAATTCTAGGTGTAAATTGTGTAAATTATTTAAATAAACCATTTTAACTTATTTTTAAAAGTTTTCTGGGATTTTACTAAAATTGTAAAATATACGAAAAATTCATGAAAATCTCCTGAAATTATTAAAATGTTCAGAAAACTGATGCAAATCTCATTAAAAACAGACAATATTGTCATTTTTGGGTGAATTCAATATGGAAAACGTCAATGCTACTATCTATTAAAAAAACGACAATGTCAGCTTTCATTTAATAGAAATGTAATAATAAGGCGAATTTTAACCAAGACAAGAAGTTCAAATTCTTAATTTACTTTGGTAGTCACTGGCATACAAATACATTCAAGATCTAAATCTATCTTGACCTCTTAAAAATAACAAAAGCAATACTTTGGCAATTGACAGTAAATCTAAAAGGCAGATCTGAATGTTTATCAGGTTTTTGGTGGAAAACTAATTTCTACTGTAGATGGCTCGTAAGGCTAATTTGACAGTGATTTTGTACTTAGTTAAGTATGAATAAAATTCAAAGACAACTTTATTTTCTAATATGGAATCTTAATTTTCACTAATTATCCTTATCACAACCCAGAATAGGCATCGCGCAATCCGTTTCGCACAGGGCACGCGATCTGTAGGACCGGCCCTGTTCCCTATAAAACCTACTCAACCCACAGAAAAGCCCTCGTAAATGGACCACCCTTAAGGTGGTAGACCAATTCAAACTTCTAGGAAGCATAGTATCAAATGGCGCAACGCTTTCAACGTTTTCATATGGCCATAGTTAGTAGTGCTTTTGGATGCAAATAGGCGACAGTTTGGCGGAATTAGTCTCTCCGTCTGCCTACAAAAATCAGTGTTTAGAAAGAAGTGGTTATCTCAACTCTTCTATATGGATTTGAGACATGGACACTATAAAGAAAACAGCTAAGACTACTAAAGCTCTTTCACCAAAGATGCTTGCACTCCATCATAATCATACGGTGGCAAGACCGCACCACAAATAGCGATCTCATTGCAATCGTCGGTGTGGACAGTATAGAGTTACTTCTGGTTTGACATTTACGCTGGGCAGGGCACGAATTTTGTATAGGGAATGAATG
Source organism: Biomphalaria straminea (assembly GCA_021533235.1). NCBI lineage: Eukaryota > Metazoa > Mollusca > Gastropoda > Planorbidae > Biomphalaria > Biomphalaria straminea. The sequence goes on from JADKLZ010033589.1 coordinate 35,472, forward strand.
CATGCGAAAAACTTTTTTTTTTTTACATACAAAGGCCACGGGATACACATTTGAGACATATGGTCACGGGAAATACTGCATTCCTCATTACAATGCGATGCAGATGCGAAAACCCGCAATGGCAACGCTAGAGCAACTTTCCATCATCTGAAGAACATCAACTGGTGGATCCAGGGAAATAAGCATCACCACTAAGATCATGCTCTTTAACACTATTGTTAAGCCAATACTAATTTATGAAGCAGAGATTTGGAGAACCACCATCACCACCATAAGAATAATCCAGGTATTGATCAATACCTGCCTGAGGAAGATTTTTATGATCCGCTGGCCAGAGAAGATTTTGAATGAGGAACTGTTGCTAAGAACAAAGCAGCAGCCCATTAAAGTAGATAACCTTCAGAGACGCTGGGGATAAATAGGTCATACCCTTCTCAAACATGCATCCATAACAAGGCAAGCCTATACCTGGAACCTCCAAGAAAAGAAGATGTTAAGGGCCAGGAATACATGGTGCCGCGTTTTGGAAGCAGAAGTCAAAGCAGATTGGCAAGACGTAGGGACAGTTGGAACGACTCGCCCAGAACTAGGTCCACAGTCAGAGATATGCTAAAATGATTATATATAATATAATGTAATTTTATTTACCTTGAAATTTCGCAAAATCTTCAACCGTTTTATTGATTCCAGGGCAAGATGCTATTTGACACTTAGTATAAACATCAAATTTTCTAAATAAAAAGATAACATTTTTTTCTTATTAAAACAGAGCAATATATTATTTTTCTTTTAAATTAAAAATTGAATATAAGTAAATATCGTTACGATTAAAAATAATAAAAGTTATTTAAAAAGTTTCTATCTACATTTATCTATCTATCTATCTATCTATCTATCTATCTATCTATCTATCTATTTATCTATCTACGTACCTACCTACCTACCTATCTATCTATCTATCTATCTATCAATCTATCTATCTATCTATCTATCTATCGATCGATCGATCAATCGATCTATCTATCTATCTATCTATCTATCTATCTATCTGTCTATCTATCTATCCATCTATCTATCTATCTATCTATCTATATTATCATCGAACTGAGATCAATTTGTCGTATAAGCTCATAACGATGTCGCCCACACAGCAGTTCCAATCTCTCTACACAGCTGATGCGTTGAAAGGAATGGCTTGTGTTGACACGGTTAGGGATCAGCGGCTTTGCCAGCTCTGCCTGGGGCGGGACATGGATGGTCCAGGTCATGCATGGCTAACTGTGAACTCCTCCATCTACCTCTTTGAAGGCCAAGTGGGTGGTGTAGGTATAGTCATGATGTCCTACTTAATGTGTTAGTGCCTGGCTAATAACCGGATCGGGGTGCTAAGGTACGTGGGGCGTGCCTCATTAACACAGTAGGCCAGCGGTTCTAAACATTTTAAGCTCGGCGACCCCTTTTTACTATTCCCCACTCTGCCGCGACCCTCCTCCCCCCCCCCCCGGACACACACAGAGCCATAGAAGAATAGACAAAACAATCCATTTTTGCGATGGTCTTTGATGACCCCTGGCAAATCGTAAATCGACTTCCATGGGTGTCGCAACCCACAGGTTCAGAACACCTGCCGTAGGCTCTTAGAAGTGCGTTTCCTGAAACATGGCACGGCACTACGTTGTGTACTTGATGTCACACTTTTAAGTGCCGCAAAAAAAGCCATTTTACCATCAAGTAGTGCGCGGCAGCGTGAATATTGTAAATCTACCCCAGGACACCAGTCTTTGATAGTTAACAATGATCTCACCAGTAGAGATTACCTAAGTCTAACATGGGACTAGTCCATCCTCCCTTTTTTTCCCGGACTATTTCGCTCACATGGTTAATACAAAAATAATAAAACCACATTGAAAATTTTTGTATTCGTTAAATCATCTACCATCAACGATCTTTAAGAAGTCAGCCAAATGTGCCCACACGAACTGACCCAAAGAACTTTAACAGGGTGATTGATAGGCAACTAACGCCCATTGGGCAATCTCGTCCAGCCAACAAAATACTATTAACGATGACACGGAAGGGAGGTAGTGATCCCCAATAACTCGGATTTCTCAAAGAGCCAAAAGGGAAACCATCAAAAGAGGGTCAGTCCCTCTAAGCTCAAGCATGGTAATGGTACAGGGCAACTCAGAACCATTCCATTCAATGCCAACAAGCAGCTACGTTTAAAGAGGCATGAAATAGAGATATTGACAAAGCGGGCAAAACTGGGAGGAATCGTATCAGTGTTTCGTTACTTTCAGGAATCACGAGTTTTAAGTGTTCTTGCTTAAAATGCCAAGTGTTAGTCACGTTGTTTTCAGGAATTCTTGCTCGTGTAAAGTAATCCACGTTGCGAGAATTTGGCAAGACCGAGGTAAAGTTTTTGATTGAAATAATACTCGAGAAGCGAGCTTGCATCGAGACATTATAACATGAGACAAGGAACTCAAATAAGTTTTACTGAAAACTTACTCATAGAATTCTTTGATTTCTGAAGCATTTAAAACATTGTCCTCTTCACTTTTGCAGCCGTCTGTTAAACTCCTCTTTTTTTTAATAGGTGCAGCATGATTAGTAGGTGATGCATTACTCGATGTCGAAGATGTGTTCACAGTGGATTGAGTGTTCGAAGCTGATTTAGTGGTCACGGAACTGGGAGTGTTTATATCAGTCTGAGAGGACACAGTGGATTGAGTGTTCCCAGCGTTCACAGTGGTAACACCAGCTTGAGTAGTTGGGGCAGACTGTTTATCACTTTGACATTGTCCCTTTATTGTTTTTCTAAATTCACTCGTTAAATTTTTGACATCTAATTTACCTGTAACATATTTACAAACATATCATTAGGACATCAGTAAATTAAATTCAAACAAGATTGAAAATTAAATAATGCGAAATTTAGGTGCAATTATTACTTTTTATCTTTTTGAACGGAGACCTATTGTTTTAAAATTAAGCATCTAATGTTTATTTATTTATTCATTTATTTTAATTGAAAGACAGAAAGATAGATGTCTTCGGTTTCAAATATAAGGGATTAAGATATAGAGTGTTTTGGCTAATAACGATTTCCTAAAAATGTTTATTTTTATTTTTCAAAAAAAGTATTTAAAAAATTACATGCACATAATTTTTAGCGGCCCCCGTAAGGGGAAAAGCCGCTATTAGGTTTGTGCAAAATGTCCGTCTGTCCGTCTGTCACACTCAGGGCGCCTAGAAGAGATACGAAAAAAAAATTTTCACCATTAAATGCGGCTTCAAAAATTTAGGTGCAACGGCTACTTTTAGTTTTCTAAAAGCAAACCGTTTAATTTATAAAATTATTTATGCAAGCGATTTTTTAAATAACAAAACACCAATTCTAAAACAATTACGTAAATGTAAGGGAGTAAATGTTACTATAAGAAATACTCTCAATCCATGAATATCACGCACATTTTTAAAAATGAACTTTTAGCAGCGACTTTCGTGTACTAGCGTAAAGCCCGGTAATGAAATGATTCTAAACTAATTTCTTATTTTAAAAAAAAATCAGATATAAAAAAAAATTGTTTAGTGCCCCCATTAGAATGAAAGAAGCATATTTTTGTGCGTTTTGTCTGTTGGTTGGTCTGTCCGTCACGGTTAGATAAAAAAAACACCAAAGGCTTTTGAAAATATAATTTAACCTTTACTGTTCTTTCAGAAATATTGCGATAGTTTAAGGATGGTAGCATACAGGAATTGAGCCAAAGACCAACGATAAATCCGAACTAAAGTCTAGTGCGCAAACATCAAGATAAGACAGGTTTATACCCTTCTCGCCATCCTCCGTCGTCCAGCGAGAAGTTAATTATTTTCAACATAGAAGGAACATCCGAAACATCTTGCGAATAGGTGGATCTAACAGGGATCCGACTCCGACGGGGGCCGCCTCTGAGTTTGTGTATCACACAAACTCTCTTTGTAATCTTGTTATACATTATTTTAAAACTAGATTCAATAGGTAATTTTGTGTGTTGTTTTTATTATGTCACATTTGGCGTTCCTCATATCAAGAAGAGAATCGATCCAAATGCCCTTAAAGACACGACTAAACGGAAGGACTTTCAGAGACAAGTCACCAAGTCTTCTGTACCTCATTAACTAAATTACATTTTGAGCACATTTGCTTTCTGTTGCTGTAACCACATTCAACCGTTCCTGGCTACTTCTGTCGTATTTAGACCGGAGGCCTCGATGGCAATCTTTGAATTCAAACAAAAAATCGACTCCATTTCTCTATGAGGCACTCGTGAAAAATCTTGCACATAGGAAGCCTATTGGAGATTAAGATTGTTTTTCAATGCTTTTATAAACTCTGTCAGTGTGATAAAATTTTTCTTTTCCTACACCTATTCTAGGATCAAGTTAAAACTTTGCAAAATTATTTGTTGTACATAACAAAATATGAATCAATCACAAATCAACCAATTAGTTTGTTCGGTATAAAAAATAGAGAAATAAATGCTTCTTATGAAAGTGGTGGTGCTATGTGGAGCTATTTTTCATTATTTCGTTTTGTACACATTTTTTCTCCGACTTCCCTTTCTTGGATAAAAAAAATTGTCATAATTATTCATAATCATTAAATGCATAAAACAATTTAATAAATTACCTATTACTCAATCAATTAGTAATAATAAAAATAAATTTTTATGTAGAAAAAGGGAGCTTATTATATTATATATATATATTATGTATATGCAGCGATTTTGCTGTTCTTCGTATTTTATTAACTTTGTTTAAGAAAATAACACACTTTATTTTTCTTGTTTTTGTGTGTGTTTGCATTTTCATTTCATACTATGAACGTTTCCACGAGGGCACAAAGATGAGGGCAGTAAAAGTTTACACTGATGTTGTTGTCAACTTGTTCATGTACTTGTCTACATGATAATCCTACTGAAAAAATCGAGTCATAGTTTTATACCTGCATGCATACCAAACGGAAATGCTCCTAAGTTTCTATTTAAACAGAAACTCTCTTTGTGAGCATGCTTTTTTAAATTGTTGCTGCACAGTTTTCTTAACATGGTAAATGATTATTTGGTATTGCATGGTTCTGATTTTGTGGACTTAAAATACAAAAAGTTTAGCGCCTGTTTTTTTAAAGAAATATCTAAAAAAAAAAAACGTTCCAGACTAAATGTTTATGGAGTAGTGGTGCTTGTTGAACAAAGAACAATGTATGTTGATACCCAGTCAATATCTACTTGGAAGAGAACGAATAAGAAACTTAAATAGACCGCCAGCTGACAACGGCTTTCTCTACACCAGATGTGGAAAAAAATATTCAGGTCGCAACTGGGTTTAGGTATTCAAGTGTAACATTGCACTCATCCTTAATCCTCGGAATCAAAATCATTGCAATTATATATTATAGACAAGTGTATATTGGCTGAGACCATTCCTTAAAATGTGGAAGTAAAAAGCTTTTCAGAAATTGTGGGGCGTATACTCTAGTTATCGAAATAATGACAAGAGAACACTATATGTTTATGTTGTAGTTATTAATCCATAAATCCATATTTGCATATTATCAAGTAGAACACATTATTACAATGTTTAAAAATAAGAAAAACATAAAAATACTTCTAAAAAAAGTTTATAGGCCTATTAAGTGTAATTATATCAGTTAATTTGGATGTCATTAAATTTATATTAGAACTAGACTAACAATAATAAATCTATGCGATTAGAATTATGTTTTCAAATGTATTTTGTTTAGCGCTATTTCACGCTTTTAGCTTTCTAATGCTCCGTGACTTTATCAATTGTCAGGATCAGCTGGTAAAAGAAGGGAGGGAAGAATGGGGTATACTTGTGAATGCTACCGTGATAGCTTATTACATGCATTTAAAACGTTGTACGATTTTAATTCGAACTCTACGGCACATGCTTCCTCAAGGGAACTAATTCAATTTGTACCACTACATTTTTCAATTACATTTTCATGTATGCTTTGTAAAAAGTAAATATGCTGGTCCATTCTTTACATTCTTCCCCACTTCGTTTCCAGGTTTCACATTATTTCCAGGTTTTCACTACGGGAAACACAAACATGAGGTTCTAGCAAATAATGTCCAGATTTTTTCTCTAAATATTATATCAATTACCTTCCGGCATGGTGTTTAAGCCCCCCCACACACACACACACCCTAGCTTCTGAGGTCACACATTCACATGCCCAGCTCTAGACTTTTGAACATGCGCAGTGGCCCTTGTGGTTTTAATTAACTCGGTCTGTTCCAAAATTAAAAAAGACTTTAGAATATCGAAATTCAAAGAACAGTACCAGGAAGAGATAGGGGATAGGCAATGGCTTTTCAAGTCTTCCCCACATGAAATTTTCAAATTTTGTTATTGGATATAGATAAAAAGATGTTTGATAAACGTAAAAAAAAGCATCTTACCACATTCATCCTCTACAGGTTTATAGTCAGCATTTGCGCAGTATGTCTTTAAACATGCTTTTAAACTTGGCAAGCCTCTGAGGAAAAATAGTCAACGAAATCACAATACCTTCTTATAAAATAACGACGTTTCGTCAAAAAAAAAAAGATGGTTACGTCCTAGGCGTGTTCCTATGTAAATCTAGTCAAGCATGTTAACCGATGACTTAAAATCTGCCAAGTTATTGGTTTTCCTGGCTGACTCAAGCAACCCGTTCCATGCTCTAATAGCACTAGACAAGAAGGAGCATTTGTGCAAATACCTGCTTTGAGATGTAGGCTACCTAACACAGAAACGTGGTTAACCTTTATCTTAATAAAACTCGTCTTTATAGATTTTCTTCTTATAAAGGCAGCATTAAGAGCCAAAGTTTGAATAAGAGGAAATAGTGAATTAAATATAGGGAAACAAGAGACGTCATGGCCAGGGCAAAAACCATGAAGTACGAATCTTTTTTTGGGATAATTTAGATGGTTCGCCTGATTTTATTTTGCCACAGTTGAGTTGTCGAATCATAGGGTCCATGGTTCGTACCTTGGTCAGGACTGTCCTTTGTTTCTCTGTTATATTTAATCTTCATTTTGTATTTAATCAAAAGTTTTTGAAATACCCGTCCAGGTTCTACTTAGTTTGAACCCATGAAGAGTTGGCAAGTGAATAGGAGGAATTATTTTTATAAAATTAAATAAAAAGAAAGTAATATAAAAGTAGACAATATATATATATATATATATATGTATATATATGGATATTTATGTGTATGTGTGTGTGTGTATATAAATTCCTCCTTAATGAATCTGACCATCGTCTATAATTTCTCTTTATTTTTATTTCTTCTAATGCTTCATTATTATAAGGTAAAGCCAGCTCTAATAACATAATTACAAAGCCTACTTACAAACAAGACTTTGACGAGAGCTCAGCTGAACACTGGTCTTTTGGTAGGCAATTATTTTCTGCTTTAACAGCTGTAAGAAAAGTTAAGAATAATGTTTATTGCATTCAGTCAGGTGCGATTCAGTATTTTGTAAGAGTCATTATCCTCAACAGACATCGTTTTTTGCATATTTGTGTGTAAAGTGATGTGTGAGTACGATTGGCAATGATTGGAAGCGTATGAGGTAGTACTAATTTTCTTGTTTATTCAAAGTCTGAAACGCCATTATTTCACAATCTAAATAATCTTTTTCTTTCTTTCATGTATAAACCTTCTTTAGTTCCTTACGAATCAGCACAGACGCTTTTGAGAAAGAAAAAATAAACACGACTTTGACATTATCTGTTTAGCAATTATTATCTATGCACTTCTCAAAACTTTATAATTTTTTTTGTACCTGTATTTTATCTTTCCATCTGTCAAACAAAAACACTTCTCTTATTTCTTATCTAGTTTTGACACACAAAAAGGCTCTTCATAACCTTTTGGAATCGCATGCATCTTGTTTTATAAAATGCCCTATAGTAATAATAGTAATGTTTATCTTCGAGTCAGGAGATTAAGGAGGAGTGCCGTATTTCACGTGGCTACGAAGTCCTAGCTGTGACCTACTGATTTTGACAAATATAGCGCACACATTTCCGTTGTCTGTCGATTGTCGGTTTCGAATTAATCATATTCAGAGCTGAAGAGAACATATTTTCATCATGCCTTCATTCTTACTTGATGTCATATAAGACATTAACAATTAATGTTATTTCATTCTGTTTTGAACTAAAGCCCCTGCTGCTAAACTTATCAACTCTTCTTCAATGATATCCTCTGTGTTTTTTTTTACTCTCAGCTATATCTTCTAACATGTGTTAAATAACCTTTTTCATTGGATTTGTGCTTGCTCTGATCATGCATCAACTATCTCTATCTTGTGAATTGGACTATCTTTTTAATTAATGCTTTAACTTTTAAATAAGAGGATCATAGGCTTCTCGCTCTAATCTGAGTTTTGCGAGAAGATTATAAATATTTAGTTAAGATAATTCTTTCCATCAGTTTTTTTTTTGTATTTGTATTATATTTGAAATGATTATATACACATTTTTTTTGTCAGAATTTCTTTTGTAAGTTTGTTGAAAATATTACCTAAAACACTTAACAATGCATACAATTTACTAGAATAATAAGAAGTCGAAAGTAAAAAAAAAAGGAAAATTACATACCGAGGAAGATCAACAGAAAAACAAATAGACTCTGAAAATAAATTTCGCTATTATTATTTACTATTGTTAAAGTTTATTAAAAACAAACAAAATGAATTATTTAGTACAAACTTACAAGAACAACGGTAAGTCAACGTCAACATTATAAATTTTTTATAATGTGCATTAGTTATCCTTTGATAACTCATTCGGATTTTTACAAAATAAATATATAAGTACAATTTCATCGCATGGTACATTTATATCGAAAATGTTATTCTGCAATCAAAACCTAACAAAATTTTGCGAGATAGGCAAGTGAATTGTTAAAATGAAAATGAGGTCTATTTAGATATTTACATATCCTAAAGAATTTAAGGACTGTTAACAACAAAAAGAAGTAACACTTTGCCATCAGAATATAAACTAGATAAAGTTTACTGGGTTGAAATCACCCGATAAGCTTTCATATAACACAGGGATTACAGATGAAAAAAAATTAATAATTAATTAGAAGTCTGATGCTTTTCTAAGGGATTCTTGTCAGAATTATAAAGTTTTTAACTTGGTACATTTTTAAGTATAAACAAGACTAAATGAAAAAGTACTTGGAAACATATAAGGAAAAAATAATATTTAAATTTATTTAACGTTATGATTTAAACAAAAAAGTAAATTAATCTGTATGATATGTGAGAAATGTACCTATTCCTTATTTTATGTGACAGACACTTATACTACTTATAGAGAACAACGAATAAACTATTATCCTCGATAGATTCGATTGTTATAAATAAACCATAAAATTTCGTCTAGTGCTTAACGTCTTGACTTTCTGTGTTCTGTGTATATATATACATACAAGTAGCCCTCGGGTTACGACGGTCTCGACTTACGTCTTTTCATGGTTACGACGCTGTTTACGACGTTTTGCAAAGTATGTCGATTTACTTGCAGTGGCGGAGGAATACATTTATACAGTAGTGTAGTCCAGTACTGTACACTGTACCGTTACAAGAGGAAAACTAGTCTCCTGGATGCCATAGGACCCTTCATTCAGGCTCCCAAACATAATCCAGACTCATCTGACCCTAAAGAAAAGGATGCATCAAAAAAAAAAAAAAAGGAAGGCCGTCACCATGGAGGTGAAAGCGGACATCATAAGGCGATCTGAACACCAACAGCCTCCAACAGATCCTATACTTGTACCATCTACCTCACCTGCCCCTCTTGACTCACCTGCCCCAGTATCTCCAGCAAGTTCTGTAGCTTCCTCTCAATAAGTCTGTTCTCTCTTTGGCATTGTTATTTTTGTTTATTACAGTACACTGTTTATTGCTGTTACTGCACTTACAGTACTGTATAGTACAGTACAGTATTTCATTATTAAAATTAGTTTTCTCACAATATTTTACTGTTTTTATTGATAATTATGTATTAGAATAGGTGTATAGATAGGCTAAGTGCAGTACAGTACGGTAGGCCAACTGTTATTATGCTACAGTACTCTGTATGAATGTATGATCTGACTTAGTCAAAATTCGGTTTTCGACTCCACGTAGGAACGGAACACCGTCGTAAGTCGAGTACCTCTATATATATACATGCATATATAATATAATAACTAATTACAGAGGTTTAAAATAATTTCAAAGTAACATTTACGTAAAATCATAATTCATTAAAACACACTTTGCTACAGACGATTAGCTACAGCTGCCCGCGAAGGATTTCAGATTAATGCGAAATTATAGTATAGATATATATCCTAAAGCGAAAGTGATAGATTTTAAAATCAGTTTATAAACTAATTCAAATAGGAAAACGAGAAACGATGTGTAAATTTCTTTTTTTTTTTTAAAATACAACTAGTCGACCTGCGGCATAGCATACGTCGCTATTTTCCAGGGCAGGCCTTAGGCACTGCAACATATGCGACCACAGTGGGTCCCGCACTTTCTTTGGACCCGTGCTACATTTTAGGTGTATAAATTATTAAATTGAACCATTTTATAACATATAACAGATTTCCCGCGGCCTCTTGACGACCGGCGGCATAGCATACGCCGCTATTTTCCAGGGCAGGCCTTAAGCACTGCAAAATATGCGACCGCAGTGGGTCCCGCACTTTCATTGGACCTATTCCTTTTTCCAGTCTATATTTATTTATGTCTATGGACCCGTGCTAATTTTTAGGTGTATAATTTATTAAATTAAACCATTTTATAGCATATAACAGATTTCCCGTGGCCTCTTGGACTTGATTTACCAGAAGCCCCTGGAAATCTCATGAAATGTTATTAAATATTGGCCTACGAAAAAGTCCTGGAAATCTCCGGAAATTATTAAATGTCGATCTAGATTAGTTTCAAGAGTCTTACGACACAATAGGCCTATAATCTCTTCCGGCTTCCACTTTTTTCCATTCACTACACAAATTCATAAGAGAGAGTTTTATGAAACAAATATTTGTGCATTGTACTTCATTTTATGTCTAGAATCTATGTCTTTAAATTGTGTTTAATCTCTAAGACTGATGATCATGCAATTTTTTTTTTTCATAATTTAGAAATCATAATTCAATAGTAGATATATATACATGTGTTTTCAAGTTACAGGAAGTTACTTCCTTTTTCCGGTCTATATTTATTTATGTCTATGCTATTTTGTGAATGAAATAGTGCGGATTGGGTCCATTCACACCGTGGTGCGTACGCCATGGGATCTTCCCTATTTGCTTGCTTGTTGTTGCTTGCTTGCATGTTGTTGTTTGACCTCAGACTTAGAGGAATATATAGATAGATAGATACTACCTTTAAACATTTTATAGGGTATAGTCATAGACATAAATAAATATAGACTGGAAAATAAAGAGAGTTTTATGAAGGGAAAATTTGTGATTTGCAAATTAGTGTACTTTACTATACAGCATAAGCAGTATCAAAGTTAAGTATTCATATCTATTTCAGCCATAACCTATATAAGTATTACAATATTTATCTCTTAGCGTGACTTTAATGTCAATTAATCATATTGTTAATATTTTGTTCTGAAACTGTTTTTTAATTTTAGCTTATTTGGACATTCTGCTGAAAAAATCCCTAATTTCACTAATTCAAAGTTAAGGACTTAATCCATTACTTCCTTTTTCCAGTCTATATTTATTTATGCTATCTATGTTATTTTGTGAATGAAAATAGTGCGTAAATGAGGAGGCAGTGTAGTTTTGTTTAATCTCCAAGACTGAAGATCGTGCAACTTGTCAGATTTCGGAAATCCGAATACAATGGATATACATTTTTTCAAGTTACATAAAGTTACTTCCTTTTTCCAGTCTATATTTGTTTATGTCTATGGGTATAGTGCAATGTTTTTTTGCTGTAAAATTGCTAAATAATGTTAGATTTTAGAACAAAAAATGAACATTTTTCTATCTCGCCCCATTCCCCCTCACCAAATACAAAATCCTGGTTAAGCAAATGTATGAACTTAGTTTACTTTATAATATTAATATTCTAATGATATGCCTTTAATGAATAAAGCCTACATGCGGAAATACTCGAAGACGTAGAGTCTGTTCAAAATAAATATTCTGTAGTCCTCTCGCCAAATTTAAATTAATTACTTTTTATACTTTGAAAACTTATAGCGGTTACAATAAAGTTTTTTCTAATATGGGCAACAAGATAGATATTCTTTTCTTAACGATATACACTAATTGTGAAATGTCTAGGCGCCTTTTTTAAAATCGTTTTCAAGAACCGTGTGTATCCAGGTCTTTGGTCTTAGGTTTTGCCCAGAAGGCTTTACCTACAGAGGTATTTTAAAAAACAACAACAATAAACACATTAGAAATAAATTCGTACTGACTACACCGTTTTGTCTTTAAATTATAAAGTGTAAATAATCATTCCTATCTAGTTATCAAGTAACGTCAGATGACCATTCATTAGATCCAAATTATCTATAAAGGCGACACTTCTGTCTTTTCTGAGTTTCTTTTAATTAACCGTAAAAAGTTTCACAATATTTCTAAGTTTTTTTGTAAATAAAAAAAAGTACACCTACGTCCATGTCTATGTATGAAATGACTCAAAGGTCCTTTAGCAATAGATCTGTATCAGCAGCTCTCCCTGGAGCTAGTGTGACAGAGACACCTGACGATGTTAGTGTTTCGTTCACAAACTTTGTTACATTTTATACTAGACAAGTTACCATAGTGATTAGTCACAACAAGTGATAAGAAGATTTGACAGCAACCAGGACGTGCTCCCTTTCACTGCCCTCTCGCGCTTTCACCTACCAACCACACACATACTTAGACGATCTGAAATGTACATCATGTTAAAAAAACACATAACTCTCTCGTATGTATAGTATCTATGAAATGCGTGCTTAAAAGCATTTACTGCGGAGCTAATAGTATTGCATGTACGATTGGAAATATATTGCAGTTTATAAAACAAAGCAACATTAATGCATGTCAAAGATTAAGAGACGTAATAAAATAGTTTGTTGGATTCAAGGAACAAGGAAAATATAAACATCCTTTTTTAAAAACGCAAAGCTTATCTTAGGAAAAGTAATCTGCACTTGCAACTATTTCTCTCAATAATGTTGAAGCTATTTACCTTATTCGATATTAAACAAAATAATACATGAAAAATAACAATTAACAATTGATTCATACTTTGTTAGGTAAAAAAAATTGTTTAAAGTTTAGGCTTGATCCGAGGATGAATGTGGGAGAAATAAAGTTTTCTAAGGGGACTAAACCCTACATATTTAAGCGTGTCTGTGACTGTTGAAGGATTAATTTTCTTTGTTGGTATCAAAAATAATTAATTACCAGTAATTACTTGACTGATCGGTTAATTTTTTAAAATTTATTTCTTTCTTGCCTATACCAGTGAATAATTGTGTACAGAACTCTATACTTATGTTAATAATATATAATAATTATTATATTTTAAAATTGTTTTGGATTATATCGCCCCTGCATCTAGTATGTTGGACGACTTAGTGAGATGGGGTGGGTTGATTGCATCAATTCCGGCCCTCTCCCGACCCTTATCCTAGTTACATATCTATATGATAAAAGCTTATAGATATCTATCTAAATTAATCTTCATATTATGTCGTTCCCCCTTCCAGTATCTTGGCCGCTTCTGTGGCTTGGGGAGAGAGGATTAATTTTTAAGCAGAAATCAAAGTGTGTGTTGTCTTCCCATCGCTTTCTCAGTCTCCCTCTTCTGCTTTTTCCTGTTACTGTTCCCTGAAGGAAGGTCTTTGAGAGCCCTGAGAACCTTGTGCGTTTTTCTTTTTTGACAGTAGTTAGTAGGTCATCGTGGAGGTGGGGAAACCCTGTTTTTATCTCTTCTTTTGTGATGCGATCCTTGTATTTGATACGTAGAATCTTTCTGTAGCATCTTTATTCCATTGCTAGGATTCCCCTTTCTGACTCTGTAGTCAGAAACTTAAGTCGCATTTATTTGTTCTAAAAATTGAAAAGCATTCTTAGTTCGGTATCAAGGTCTACATCAAGTAAAAATTAAACGATTAACATTGGATGTGTTTGAATGACGTGCTTGATTCTTTCTAAACACGGTAATACCCAGCCTACGACACACGAAATTGTCGCAAGAGTCTCGGACTCTTAAAGCTTCAAACCTAATTAACCCCCTTTCCGCAGGCCGTCTGAAAAAAATTTTCTGTCTGACAAAGATCCAAGCAGATGTAATGTTACATTCCCTTTATTGAAGGCTTGTATCAACAAAATCTCAGGACTAGAGGCGAGGGTGAAGCCCATGCACATTGGGGAAACACCTCCATTTTCTTTCTCTGTACCGTGTGGGTGTCTGTCATAAAACAGTATGTCGATAGTGACAAGGCTGTCGGGGCTATTTTACATTCCCGCCAGTGCAATGAACACAATGTTTTCGCCACCCCGACGGTGGTCAAGTTTTACGTCCCAATAATATCATTTCTGTGGCCCAATAAGACTAATCGTCCACTTTAACGACACCGTTTCCACCCGGAAGACTCATTGTGACTGAAAAGTGGTGTCCAGGCTAGCCATAACGTTGTTTTAAAGGCCTCTTGGAATAAATGCATAAAAAGGCTGCAGGGGTTTCATTCCACTTCCACGATTTTTGTTTTGGTGCCACGCGTTCCGGAGACGAATATGGCTCTGGTAAAAAAAATTTGGGTACGAGAGCCTAAGCTTATTCATGATAAACAACATCTGGTTACAAGCATTGACTAAATCAATCTTCAGAAATCATTGAAAAGTATATTAACAAAAACATTTTATAGAAAGAAACTTTATTGGAATAAAAAATCATAATAAACACTTTTTTTTCTTAAATCTATTATGACAGAATGTATTTAACAGAATACAAAAGTAAATTAAAGTTCACCTTTTCAGACCTAGCGATCTATTGAACAGATTATGTAAGGGTCATCTGTTTCTGTGGAGTGTGGCCCATATTGAACGACCAACCAACCTTACTTTTACATTACACATGTTAGTGTTTAGTGGACTCGGAGGCGGCAAAATTGAAATTATCAATTTTCAACCGGAATTCGAACCAGGAAACTACGATTCGGTAGTTAAGCTCTTTACCAGTCAGCCACCAAATGTAATATATAAAGTGGTACAGATGAATTATCTATTTTGAAATTTTAATATGAAGTATATTTCTTAAATAGAAAGGCTCTGTTTTGATTTTTTTTCTTTTTATTAAAAAAAGATAACCTTCGATTTTTAACAAAATTAATATTTTGTTCATACAAACTTAAATCACAAATATTATATAATTCAACATGCATGCTTAATTGCATTTATAATATTAGTTATAATCAATAACTATTATTACAATCATATCATTTCTACAATATAAGCTGGTGATCTCATTTTCTACCCTGCTATTTAATACATACACATATTTGTGTCTGCAGTTTCTTACATATTTTGTATTTGGATTTCACGACATTAAGCTTATACTGTTTGTTTCATAAATACCTAAACTATAAAACTATTTTTAGACGCAACAAGATTTTTGTCTCATTTCAAAATAGTTTTAGTTTAAGTGTGCTCCACAAATAGTATACCATCAAGAAAACCAAATATTAATTATGATATCACAGATACTTGATTAACTAACAATCACTAATATAAAACATACTCTACGCCTACTTTTAAAACATTATAATGTTGATTACCAGTACATTTAATGTGATATAGTATATATTAAAATAAATATATTGGACGGTTTAAAAAAAAGTCATTCTCATTTCTATTGATTCATCCAAAGAAAGGTCGCAGTGACATTAACACCATCAGAATGCCAGCAAGATAAGCTGTGTTTGCTCCACCTATAGAAAAAGAATGGTTTGTTTTATTTAATCAGTATCATTTTTTTTATAAAGTAGAAGTTAGTTATAAAGCATAATTTGAAAACAACTTATATTTTTTTTAAATTTCTTAAAAGAATGGCTTCCTTGTATACTGTTCATAAAATAGTGTTTAGAAATACTGAGTAGATATATGGCAAACGTTTTTATTTTTATTATTTATGGGCATCTGAATAAAGTTGAATTTTTTTTAAAGTCTTATAACTCTATCTTTGATTTACAGTAGTCACTAGAGGGCAAACTATTTTAGTAAAGAGATAAAGATAATATTAGTAGGAAAAAAATATTGTTGTCACTTCTGTTATTTTTGTATCATTTAAAGTTATATCTTAGACGAAATACTGGTCTCAGCTTGTGTGTATTTCTTGAATTACATGAGTAGCATACGCCACTATTTTGTAGGACTCGCCTTAGGCCACTGCAACTTATTGGACCGCAGAGGGCCGGAACTTTCATAGGACCCGCGCTAATTCTAGGTGTAAATTATTAAATTAAATCATTTTATAGCTTATTTCCCGCGGCCTCCTGATTTACTAGGAAGTCTCCTGAAATCTCAAAATGTATACAAAAATCCTGGAAATATCCTGAAATTATCAAAATCTTTTGAAAACTTATAATGTGGTATTTTACGTCTCGAGAGACGATCTTTTCCCCTTGCAAGCTCTTATGTGACCAAAGAGGCAGATCCTTGATACACAGCTGCGATCGCAGGTTGGGCATATGTAGTCACCAGGTGCCGTTGCATTTTCACCCATCTTTCTGTTTCTGTTGTGTATGGCATCTGCAATCAAAAACCCCTCCTTTATGCTCTCTCTCCATGAGGATCTATCCAGTGCCACCTCTTCCCAGTTGCTGGTGTCGATCTTAAAGAGCTTCATGTCCCGTTTGCATACATCTGTATAACGTAAGAGTGGGCGACCAGCGGCTCTTCTGCCTTCTATTAGATCGCCATACTGAATATCCTGTGGGAGTCGACCTACTGGCATTCTACGAACGTGACCAAGCCAGCCAAGGCGTCTGCTGCTGATAACAGCGGATGTCCTGGCAACCTGATCTTCGTAGCACTTCCTCATTGGTTATCTTATCTTGCCACCTTATTTTAAAGATCCACCTTAGGCATTGGAGGTGGAAGACATTCAGCTTTTTTCCTGCCATGAGTAGGTTGACCACGTTTCACTTCCGTATAGCAAGATGCTAAATACACAGGTCCGGTAGACTTGAGCTTTAGTACTGTTAGTCAGCAATATGTTGTCCCAGATGGCCATTGCCTTGGCTATCATATTGTTAATGTCGTTATCCAGTAGAGTGTTGTTGGATATGATGGAGCCAAGGTAACAAAAGTGATCTACAATCTCTAGTGGTTGGCCATTAATGCTTTTTTGAGGTGCAGCATTTGTGTTTTGTACAAGTATCTTAATCTTGCTCTGACTGATGTTTAAGCCGAACTTCTGGCAAGCAGCAGATAGTTTGTCAACTAGGAACTGTAGCTGGGTATCAGAATCAGCCACAATAGCTGCATCATCAGCATACAGGAGTTCCCTGATGAGTAACCTCCTGACCTTGGTTTTAGCCCGCAGCCTTGAAACATTGAATAGTTTTCCAGAGGATCTTGTATGGAGAAACACACCATCGTTTATGTCGTATGCATAATGCAGTAGACAGGAGAAGAATATGCCAAACAGAGTAGGTGCGAGCACACATCCCTGCTTGACACGACTGCAAACCTCAAAAGGTGCTGATTGGGCTCCATTAAATTTGACAGTGCATTTAGTTTCCTCACGGAAGCACTCAATGAACCTCAGTAGTTTGGGAAGGCAACCTATTTTGCTTAGAAGTTTGAAAAGGCCACTTCTGCTGACCATATCAAAGGCTTTAGTCAAATCAACAAAAACATTGTAAAGGGGTCGGTCTCTCTCTGAATTTCTCCTGCAGTAGTCGTAGAGAAGATATCATGTCTATGGTGAATCTACCACTCCTGAGTCCACACTGAGACTCGGGGTAGACTCTAGAAGCTATCACTTGCAGCCTAGATAGTGCCACTCTAGCAAAGATCTTGCCCACTATACTGAGGAGAGAGATACCCCTGTGTGTGAAAACTTATACAATCTACTAAAATATATAAACAAAAAAAAAGATTGAAGCCTTTAGTAATTCTTGCTATTGAGTGATCTATGTAGAAAATAGAATTTGTATGATATACTGTATGACTTTGCTACACAGAAGGCTTCTAAAGCAATTCTGTACGTAGTAAAGAATGAATAAAATGCACAGACGAATTTATTTTCTAATACGAACTCTAAATTTTCACTTATTATATGTATCCCTACTCAAACTTGGCCCCTCGAAATCCATTTCTCATAGGGCCCCAATATTATTATGTCAGTCTATGCTATTTAGTGACGCGTGAGTAGATTACTTGTTCTTCCCCCACCTCTTTTTTTCCCCCGCTAAAGTAACGTGTGGTAACTCAAATCTAACTTGCAGAAATAAAAGGGTGATCTTTTCTTTAGATCTTGATGTCCAAACTGTTGAGCCATGAAGAGAATTATATTTCGAGAGTAAAGAAATGAAGATTAAGATTGGGTTATTAAGATTATTACTTCTAAGTCCGCATTTTCTTTTTAAATACATGTGGGCCTATTTTTAAAGTAGTTAATTTTAAGCAAATTGCTACAATTATTATTCTATTACATGTTTTGCATTCCGGTTTTGACTCCTCTTTGACATAGCCTGAAACACAGTAAAATAAAGTTATTAGTTGATTACAACTTATTAGTAATTCACTAATTGTAAATTTCTAATAGATATCTCGACATTTTATTATTATATTTTTATATTTTCTTACTTGTAAATTTTTGCCAAAAAAAAAATACCTGTGTCAGATTTTAACTTGTCCAATAGAGCTAACTTATTTGTACAATTGGCTTGTATGCAGTCATAGTATTTATCAAAAGCACTGTTGTTAGACAATAGAAATATAAAAGCATTAGCTTTTTATAGATATATTGAAAAACATGATATACATAACAATAATTTAAAAAAAGAAAGTTTATACTAAGTGTAATTGTGTCAATTAGTTTTGATCAGACATGCAATTTTATGTATGATTGACCTAAAGTTATAAATATTTTTACAAAATGTTTTTGTTTAACTCTCTCAATGCGCTATGATCTTATCACTTGTCTGGACCAGCTGTGTACGGGAACGCTATTCTACCTCAACGTGACACTCGTTTGGGAAACGATCGCTAGAGAGAGAAAGTGATTAGGTTAAATGAATAGCAAAACAAAACTTCTGTGGGAGCGTCCAAGGTAATACGAGTAGATGCTCCATGAGCCGTACCTCAATGGACCATAACACTAATGTAGAGTCCTGCACGGTTAGCTTGGTAAAACATAGGAAGATGGGTTTCCGGTGTGCTCGGCCTTCGGCCTTGTATTGTAGTCCATGCCATGAGTGTCAGACACTTTAGAAATAGCAATGTTTAATATAGACATTGACTTGGACCTCTTCCAGACATAGCGGTTTCTTCAAGCAGGTTTACAAGCCTAGAGTTCAAAGAGGCTTTAGTTTAACTCTTTTGACAATGTCACAGACTTGTTGTGAGAGGTGAAGGAAAGAAGGGGGTATCATAGTGAATATTTAGATGAGCGTTTTTTTTTTACAAAAAAAAAAACAAAAAACTCTAGATTCTATTAGTTGACTAATTCAACTTATACCACCACATTTGTCAAGTACAAATTCTTTCCTTTGTTCAAGATACCAACAAATAATTAATTAACTAATTGGTTTATTTCGTAATTTATTCTTGTGATGTCAGGTAGAAAAAAATAATTGTGCAACATTTCAGCTTATTTCGAGATTGGGTGTGAGAGAAATAACGTGTTCAAACTTTTTACCAGACAAACAGAGTGAGATGAGCTTTGTAATAAAATTGCAACGTGAATAAAGAAAAAAATCATTGTTTTCAGAGATTAAAAAAGGCATTGTCAGGACTACATGGCAAAAAATATCTATTTTGGCATAAGTATGTCTAATCGTTCTGTCTTTTAGCTACCAACCTTTTCACTTAGGTTAAAGTGTTATACTAATAGCTGCAAAAGACTACTACGCTACTACAGGCGTTCATGGCTGACATGCAAACGTAGTTATGGAAATTTAAAAAAAAAACAGCTGCATTTAAAAACTTTTACAGGTGTTCATTCTCATGAATGCATTACAGAATTTGTAAAGCTTTTTTCCTAACCTTTTTTCTTTGCTAGAGATTGTCATAGATGCAATCATTCTGGATGCAATACCCATAGATTACATATTTTTTTTAGTTCAGTGTTGTTTTTACCAAAGTGCACGCGCTTTCCATTAATATTATTCATAAAAAAAGCATAGAACCATTTTCTAAGCTTACAATATATGGAGTGTATCCTCCCTTTAAATTTGTAAATTCTGCCCTTTTAAATCCAACCTGATAACAATATTGTAATAACTTCAGAGGACAAGGCAAACTCAACGACATAGATGTTTATTTACATGACATAACAGTAACACAAAACAACCACTTCATTTAGCACTGTTTCTCCATCTTGGCTCTAGACGTGGGCGGAAGTCGTTATTCTCACAATGTCAATATCCTGTCTTAGTCCGTTCACTAGAAGTGCGCATCTGTGCACTAGCCTGGATGGCGGTGCGCATTACAGAGTCATTACATTGCCCCCGTCTTAGCACTTTTCGTCCCGAAAAGAAACACTGCAGCTAAGGTTTGACAGTTCAGGTGGAGGTCGATCAGTGGGAGCCACAGTCGGCATGTTGGGTGTTCCCCACAAAGCCATCCGCATTGTTTTCCTCCAGTGCCGCTTTCTCTTTCTCCAGTTGACCAGGCTGTTGTTGAGACGATGACGTGGCCGTTTGACACACAAAGAGATAGTGTCGAGCACTGTTTTCGTCAGCACAGCCGTTGATCGGACACGCTGTTTCAGCAGACCCTTCCTACAGTCTCCTCTCATGGAAGCTGCAGGTTTACATGCAACCACGTTGCAAACAAAGTCCGATATGCCGCATTCATCCACAGCTAACAGTCTAACATCCAGGAGATAGGTCTCCTCAAGTTCAAATGGAAGATGTTTTCCTCTTGACAGCTCAGACGTAGAGTGGGTTGATTGACATTCATCCATGCCAATGTCGATGATGATGGCAGAAGTACACATGCCGTGTTGATGGTTTTCTTGGCATCCACATTCCCCGTGTGATGCGCCGCACGTACAGTTCATGCTCAAGTTCTGGATGCAGTTGTCAAGCTTCGAATTTCTCTCATGAGCACCGGCAGATAGGCAGAGGTCTTTAAGGTCCATAGCAACAGGCTTGGACGCAGACCCAACGTTGTCTTGGTCTGTCCGGCTCATTGAGGTAAACGCTGTAGCTAAATCAGGAACAAACGTTTCAGGCACATAACAGACTTCAGCTCCTTCATTCATCTCTTTCGTTTCGATTTGGTATATCCCAGTGAGATCGTCGCAGAAATCGTTGTCACGTTCCTCGCCTTGAAAGTCACCCCTGTCAGACTTGCTCACAACACAGTCACAGACAGCACTCCAATCCCCAGCGCCTACATCACCACTGTTTGTGCAGCCACAGTCCTGACCAGGCAGCTGCCCTTTCACAAACGAGTTTATGCCTTCTTTCGGTTGCGACACCATATGATCACTTTGGTCTATTTGTTCTTCTACTTCCAATACACTTTCATCTACGTTCAACATTATATCCCTGCTCATGTTCCTTATCATGATCCTTATCGTGTTCAATTGTTCCGTAAATGCATCCCCATACTCCTGGATCTTGTCAAAGACATCCACAATCCCAGGTTCAACTTCTAACTGGTAGGTCTGCGGATCTTCATCTTCCTCAATCAATGCTTGTCGCAGACGAGCCGTAATCCTTTCCTTGCTACCGAAGGGTTTTAAATCTCGGTCCCGAAGCTCTTGTCTCAGCTGTGTAATTGAGAGCTGATGTAATAGCTTCAAATATGTCATTGTAATCAAAGCCTACCTCCTCTCGTTGAGTTGCCTATAAATCCTCACTTCTGACACCAATGTAATAACTTCAAGTGAAGGCAACTCAACGAGGACAACAATGTTTATTTACATGACCACAGATACATAAAACAACATCTTCATTCAGCACCGTCTCTTCATCTTGGCTCTCAACGTGGGCGGAAGTCGTTATTCTCACAATGTCAATATCCTGTCTTAGTCCGTTCACTAGAAGTGCGCATCTGTGCACTAGCCTGGATGGCGGTGCGCATTACAGAGTCATTACAATATCAAAGGCTGATTAAAAAATGTGTATTTTTTTTTTAGTCAAAGTTGTAGCTAATTATTTTTTTGCAAGAAATCAATTTATTACACATTTTATATCAACTCACTCTCCGTCTGTCAGTCTGGAAAAAAACATTTGTACGAGTTATTTCTCTCACACCCAATCTTGGATCAAGCTGCAAGTTAACACAAGTATTTCTTTTACCTGACAAAACAAGAATCAATTTTTAAAACGTTAGCCAATTATTTATTAATTATTTGTGATTAATTATTTTGTTTGGTATCTTGATTGTTGGGTAGAAAGTGTGTTCACGTTATTTCTCCCATACAAATTATCGGGTGAAGTTGAAACGATGGTCTTAATGTCACTATTGTTTATTGGCGTTGACAGGACATGAATCAATAATAATTATTCATTTAGTCAATTAATTACTGGAAATTAAATATTTTGTTTGAAACCTACATAGGAATTAAATACTTCAGTTTTGTTATATACGGCTAAATGTGTAGTTTTTTTTCCATTGGATATTGAATTATTTATTTCTCCCACACCCTTTCTTGGATCAAGTTGAAACTTTACACAATTATTTAATGAACCTAAGGAAACATGGATCAATAACAATATGCGATTATTACGAGAGTTTGTGTTACTCAGAGGCGGCCCTCCTTCGAAGTCGGATCACTGTCGGATCCACCTATTCTCTAGGAATAGTCTAGACGATAATTATATTTTTTTTTGTCAAAAGTAATAATGTTTCAGGTATAACCCTACCTGGTCGTGCAGTTTGTGCGCTGGACTGTCGTTCGGATTTATCGATAGTCCCTGGTTCAAACCCTTACCGCTTTTACCAAGTTATAATTTTTCCAACTTGGTGGTCACCAAAATGGTGTCGACCGGCGCGGACCGCACCCTCGTCTTCCACTCATGACGCCACTACTCCAAGATACATACTTCTTCACATCAAATTCGATTAATATATTGGAGTAGACCGCGTAGACGTAGTAAGAAATATAGGAAAAATTACGAGTCTGCACAGCTTAACAGGTTTTCCATGCGAAGAGCCAAGGCTAATATACTATTAACCACTAGTAGAACTATTAATCCTGATCATAATCGCTCTATACTTTTTACTTAATAGGTTTAGACAAGCTTCAGAGTATAGAATATACAGATAATCTAGATCAGTGGTTCCCAAACTTTTTTGTCTCGTGGACCCCTTGAAATGTTTTCTTGTTTTCCGTGGACCCCCTGTTAAGTTATATTGAATTTTTGAAAATTCGTCAATTTCAAATTACACAATTTGTTTAAATAATTTCCAACCAGTGACACGAGGAGTGAAAAAGTAATTTAAAACTACATTTTAAGTTAATTTATTTTTTTTTTTTGCAAAAAAAAGTTATTATCAAAATTGAAATTTAAACCCGTTATGTAACAGTTAATATGTATCGTTAACTATCACTAAACACATTGGAAACTTTTTGTTTTTAAAGGTTTGCAAGCTCGACTTTCATTGCTACGGAGATTATTTCTCATATAGAGATTTGTTGTTTTAGTAAAAGATTTCACAAAGAGCTGTTTTTCGTGGATTTCTTGAGCCATAATAATTTGAATTTAAAAAAAAATACATCATTATCAGACAAGTTTGACTCGGCCAGCTGCACAGAGAAATATATAGTTTGCAGAAATATGTTGTTTGCAAAGAATTACATTAGAAGAAAGAAATATTTAGCTATATTCCAACAGAGCTCAAGAATTTAGTGAACTCTTCTATAATACCATTGCCCTAACAGAGTTTTAATGGATTGTTCTCAGAAAGCCACCACAAACGAAGGAGCTGGAATACACCTTGAATGGCCCAATGGAGAAAAAATAATTAAAAAATTAAGATCATTATAACTAATGAGCTCTATGACAACCACAGAAAAGAAATAGGACCACTGGAGCTAACGACTATCAGGCTTGCGAATCAGCAAAGTTCATCAAACAGTTACATTTTTTTTCTTGACTAATATAAAAATAGTCCTTTAGATCTAGACAAAGTAGACTCTAGTGTAACATAATAGTATTATATGTACATTTGCACACTAGCGCGTCAGTGCAGCACCGCTGGTGTTTACGTAATAAATGCAGTTCCTAATATGTCTTCCCTCTTAAACACTAGTTTGTTATTTGTGTAATACAAATATTCTACATGGTGTCAGATGTAAACTTAAAAAGCTGTCCAGACAAAGGTTTCTATTGATCTAATAATGGCTTCTTTTTATTTTGAGCAACCAATCTTGAATTGGAATGCTAAAGATCTGTATCAAGAGTTTTTACGATTCCAACAGCAGGTGAGCTTTTGTTTCAAAGGACCGTTAGCTGGTGCCGATAGTAAACAAAAAGCCGGATGGCTGGGAATGTGGATAGGTCAACAAGGCCGTGAAGTTTACAAAACTCTAAATATTACAGATAGTGAAGAGGGAGATCCGCAATTGCTATTAAAGAAAATAGAAGACTACATAAGGCCAAGACAAAATAAAAGAGTGTCTAGATTTAGAGCACATCAGAGAAAGCAGGAAGAAGGAGAAAGTTTTGATAACTTTGTAAAAGACCTAAAGCTTCTCATTATGGACTGTGAGTATGATAATCCAGATGATATGCTAATTGATTTAATCATTAGTGGAGTCATACTCGAAAAGGTACAATTAAGACTACTTGATCAGGGACATAAGTTGACCCTTAGCAAGGCTATAGAAATAGGACAACAATATGAGATGTCGCAAAGCCAAGTGAAAATGTTTAGGGGCCAAGAAGTTCTAGCAATCAAGAGACAGTCACACAATGTACTCAAGCAAAAGTCTAAAGACAACTCAGACAGACTATGTAGTAAATGCGGCAAGAACCATGAAAAGGGAAAATGTCCAGCAATAGGAACCACATGCAATTTCTGCAAGAAGAAAAACCACTGGTATCAAATGTGCGGAAAAAGACGCAACGTTAATCTGGTAGAAGATGACAGCCACAGTGATGAAAATATTGTACCTATTAGCACTGCAAGTTGCCAGTCTAAGAAGGGTAAAGTTGAGAACATCAGTGTCATTGAAGACAAGTGGACTGTAAAACTAGTCGTACATGGAAAGACATTAGTTTTCCGAATCGACACTGGAGCAAGATGTAACATTCTTGTCAAGTCAGAGTTTGAAAAGCTCAAAGACAAAGTAAAACTTGCTTATTCAGCAAAGTCACTCAAGTCTTACACTAATCACGTCATTAAGACTTCAGGAGCAGTGGTGCTACCTTTGAAGAATAATGCTCAAGAAGCGAAAGCAAGGTTTGAAGTAGTAGACATTTGCCAAGAGAACATTTTGAGTGGTGACACTGCAGAATGCTTAGGACTACTACAACGAACTATTACACAGACATGTGAATCTACAGATGATTCAGTGCATATGATCTCTGTAATTGATTCTAAATACAGTGAAATTCAAGTATGTACAAGCAAGGAACTTTCAATGCTTCGGGAAGTAATAATAACTGGTTGGTCAGACACAAGAAGCGAGACTCCAATTGAAGTCAGGCCATACTGGGATTCAAGAGACCAGTTATCAACTTCAGATGGTATCATATACAAAGGTCTGAGAATTGTCATGCCACCAAGCTTACGTAAATACATGCTGAATCTGATTCACAAGACTCACTTAGGAATAGTGAAGTGTAAGCAGCGAGCCAGAGAAGTCATGTATTGGCCAGGCATGAATGCAGACATTGAAGTGACAGTTAGGGATTGTAGCAGGTGTGCTGAACATCAGAATCAAAATGTATCAGAACCGCTAATGCCTACCAAGACACCAGACCTTCCATACAACATGGTTGGATGCGATCTGTTTAACTTTGAGGGGAAAAAGTATGTTCTTCTAGTTGACTACTTCTCAAAGTTTATTGATGTCAAAGAACTGTCACAGGAAACTACAACAGATGTCATCGAAGCTATGAAGAGTATATTCGCATGCCATGGGATACCTAGAAGACTAAGATCAGATGGCGGACCACAGTTCACTTCTAGAGAATTCTTGAATTTCTGTAAGTCATACGGAATAGAGCATGAAATGTCGAGTCCTCATTTTCAGAGTTCAAATGGCGAGGCTGAAAGAGCTATTCAGACAGTGAAGAAACTGTGGAAGAAAAGCGAAGACAAATTTCTGTCGCTATTAGACTACAGAACTACTCCACTGACCAATATTAATTTGTCGCCAGCACAATTACTCATGGGACGCCGACCAAGAAATCTGTTACCATCGAGCGAGGAAATACTCACACCTAAGACACCAGATCTTAAGGTGGTGAAGAAACACTTTGACTCCGAGAAACAGTCTCAGAAACATTATTATGACAAGAGGAAAGGTGTTAAGAGTCATAATCCACTACAAGACGGAACGGCAGTCAGAATGCAACTTAATTCAAAGTGGAAACCAGGAACAATAGTTTCGAAGCATTCTAAGCCTAGATCATACAATGTCAAAAGTGGAAATCAGGTCTACAGAAGAATTAGAAAACATATCCGAAAGTCTTCTGAGAAAGCGAATAGATATGACAATAATTATGACTTTCCAGATGACATGTCAGAACAACTGGAGCCACAACATCTAGAGAGTCCAAGATTACAAACTACGCTAGATTATGAGCCACCACTACACACTGCTTCTTCTAACACCTCTAGACCTCATGAACCTTACGTAACACGCTCAGGCAGAGTAGTTAACAGACCTAAGAGACTTGATCTGTGAACTTGATTTGTGAATTGACTTTTTAGTTGACTAGTTTAGTTTGTTAGTTATTCTGATAAATAGATTTTCTAAATTAAAGAAGAGAGATGTAACATAATAGTATTATATGTACATTTGCACACTAGCGCGTCAGTGCAGCACCGCTGGTGTTTACGTAATAAATGCAGTTCCTAATATGTCTTCCCTCTTAAACACTAGTTTGTTATTTGTGTAATACAAATATTCTACATCTAGATAAAGATCCAGAATTAAATCTATAGTCTAATCTAGACTAGAAAACTAGACTAGATCTAAAAAATCTAGACTAGAAACTAGATTAGATCTGGAAATCTATAAATAGATCTGCTAGATCTACGTCAATATTATGATCAGGATGAGTATGCCAATTACTGGGTTATAGTGCACTTGACTCGTGCTGTTAGCATCAGAATCACTTCTTGATGTAATACTACTCATCACTGCTTACATAATAAAAAGATCTGCAACCCTAAACTGTTAGAAGATAAACTATTTTCTTAATGGATTTGAAAGGTAAATTTTGTTCAAATTGTCTAATATAAATTGATTTCAATCTAGATCTATGTTTGGCCTCTATTTATTGTAATTTAGATTGTTGTCAAGTGTATTAAAAACAACATTTGAATCAGTATACTATTCATGAGTTAGTTAAGAAATGGACAACCTTTTTTTAATGATCCATCGATACTTTTTAAATCGTGACCTTAGATGCATTTTTTTTTTACAATGCGCGAATCTATGAATAAAGCTGGATTTATTAATGAAGACGCTTGTGAACTATTTAATAAGACTTACTTCCCCTGAAGTTTTTCATTGAAAAGTGGTGTAATTTTTTTGAAAAATCTGCTTGCATATATAATTTAAAAAATTAGGTGGTTTACTTTCGGAAAAGAAAAAAGTAACCGTTGCATCAGAACTTTGAATGATCTAAAATATCATGATGTCCGATTTTCATGTTCTCTTCTATTTTCTGAGATCTAAACGGGACGGACGGACAGATGGTCAGACGGACAGACAGGCCACACAAAACTAATAGCGTATTTCCCCTTTCGGGGCCGCTAAAAATTGATTATTAGTTAATAATTATTTATTGTTGAAAAATTATTTTTTTTGATATCAAATAAGGAAACTAACTTTCATATTTTTGAGACACATAGTTAGTTACAAGTGAGGATCTCTTTCACCTGGATAAGAATCTAATTTGTAGCCAACAAGCTAAAGTTTTAGATTTAATTATACAATAAATTAGCCTCAATAACTTAATCTATGTTTTTATGAGTTTTGTTATTACGTACAATGATACTTACATTAGAAACGAAGTGGCACTTGTAGCACTGGTCACGTTGGTACGCAAAGTATCACACGGATCAACAGCTCTTTTTTTTCGGCCAGCGCCACCGCCATTGCCTTGTGGTGGTGGTAATGTTGTCGTTTCTGTTGATGTGGCTGTTGTTTCTGTCGTTGTGGTTGTTGTTTCTGTCGTTGTGGTTGTTGTTTCTTTCGTTGTGGTTGTTGTTGGTGATGTTGCGGTTGACAGTGTTATTCCGGTGTTCTGATTTCCCCCGGTTGTTGTAGCAGCGGGTGTTGATACGCAATCGTTAATAAGAATTAGACTAAAATCGTTCTTCATAGTAGCCCAATTAGTTACATCTGAAACAAAATAATAATCGATGTGATGAGTGCTGTCGTGTTCTTAACATGTTGTGTGTAACACAGAGCATCAATTTTCCTCTTTTTTTGGTACTGTTCTTTTGATATAAAAAAGAATTGTATGTAGCATTTAAAATGTTTGCATTAATGACATTGCAGAGACGTGGGAAGAGAAAAAAAATAACATAAAATGGCATTTAATAAAACAAAACATTTTTAAAAATATGGAGGCATTTTTGGTTTGAGCCGCAAAGAAAAAGATCGCTAAGTTACGCCTAGTAGATTGAGTTGAGCAATAGACGAGAAAACAAGAAACATTTCATGTGTCCATGGAGAAAACTACAGAGTTGCTCAAATAATAAGAAATGAAGCTAAGAGAATATATTCTGGGGATAAAAGAAGTCAAAGCAATTGTCCTCGAGTGGACGCTATCGATAAAAATTTCAATTCAAAACTTAATGATTTTGAAATGCTCTGACCGATCTGTAACTGCAACTGATTGACTTACAAAGCCAGACATCCCTGTTTGAGGAATTTAGAGCGATGAAGAAAATTTATTTCTTCGCCGTGTGGTATGAAGAAACTTTTTAAATTTCCGAAATCAAGTGTTAAGGACGATCACAATGTTTACAAGCAATTAATTAAGTAGACATTTTTTTTTCAGCAATAAAACGGTTGAAATCGATCTTCTTCTTCTTGAAGAAGGTAGAATTGAGCTTTCGGCTCTAGGAACTCTAGGCCAGCAAAAGTGAACAAGAGTTCCTTCTCACCAGCCTGAATGAGAACAGTATACACTGTTTTGTCTGGAGGGTGGATCAGACTTGCGGTAAGTGGCCGCGTACACTAAAACCCCCGCCATTTTCCTTTTCTATACCAGGCTAGCCATGCGGGACACGCCATTTATGTAACGGCCACTTGAGGAACAGCGCCTGGATTGTGACAAAGTTGTGGGAGCTTTTTTACTACTCCGCACAGTGCAATGAGGATGCTCTCGTACCCCCTTAGTTTAGGCACCACCACAGGAGTCTTGTTTTGCTACCCTTTAGCCTAATCGTTTCCTCCTACGATCCTTTCCACCTGGGAGCCACTATGAGGCAGGGTAGCATGCCCAGGAAACCGATCTTACAACTTATCGCCTAAAATGTGTAAGTGGATCTAGTAGTGCTGCGGGTTTCTAATAAAACTATTTAAAATGGAATTATTCACTATTTAATTGTTTTTATTTAATGATGTTGCCCGCGACACGAGTGTCGGAAATTCAAATGGCCCGCTTGCGGAAAATAGTTGGGCTAAACTGGTTTACGTAAAAAGATTGCGTGTACTATATGTTTTGGACTGAGTCACAATGATCCCGAGTTGAGAACCTGTCTGTTTCCATCCCTTGCCGTCCTGCAGAAAGATGGAACAAGGGCTAGATATTATTTCTGTTTCTGAAGGAACATCCCAAACTTGTAAAAAAAAACAAAGACCAACATAACTCAGCGTTTCCCAAACTGTGGATTGCGCCCCCTCACAAGGAATTGACGTTATCTCAAAGAGGCGCGATGTCCTGACAAAAGGGAGGGAGGACGAAGCTTGTTTTTAAAAAAAGTAGTATTTTATTGTGGTTATCAATACATTTTTAAAAATAGTAACAAAACGAAATGTCGTTATTACCAATGTTGAAAATTTTTTACATTTAAAGCTATAAACACCGTTTTGTATTCTAATGAGGCCTTTTCAAAATGCATTCGCGAGAGATGTCTACCGCAATACAGAGACGAAGAAACTTCTATGTAACTGAAATTCTTTCGACTGTTGTACATTGTTATGTTGTATGGTCATGTAAACTCTTGCAGGTTGTAATAAGAAAAAATAACTCAGGCCAAAACATATCATAGAAGTTTAGAACCTATCAAATGTTTGCAAAAAGAACATGCCCTCTTTGTTTAGGGAGGACGTCCATGAAAAATAAACAATATATATCCTGAGAATAAATAAAGGACGTTGCAGGTTGGTAATGATAGTATATAAAATATAAGACCGGAGAATTGTATTATAATTATTTGTCTAAGGTTTTTTTTTCTTTTTCATTACATTTTCAAAACCATTGAAAATCCTAAATCCAAAATATAGAAGTCTACAGCGATTCCTTTTGCCTCTACCTGACAGAGTAAGTATAAACACAATTTCTTTCGTCGTATGGAGGAGCCATCAGTAAAAGTTTGAAAAACACTAACAAAATGTCATAAGTTTTTCTTTAATAAAGAAAATACCGACTAATATAAGTCACAACGTTATACGCGTGATATACCAATTATGTATATGTAAGAGGTTTATTCTAAGTATAAAAAGTACAATAGGATAATGATAAAAAGATAAATTCATTCATAGATTACCAAATTATAATATCTTAGGAAACAAAATCTCTAAATAATTTAAAAACGATTAATAAAATTAAAAAAAAAGGTTTACTGCAATCGTTGTCTGCCTTTGAATAGTCGACGGCTGGGCAATAGTTTTTGAAACAGCTTTTCAATTTCTCTAAGCCTCTGAAAACATACATGGGATAGATTTCTGACAAAGTCACCAAACATAGCCTACTCGACATGTATCTGCTAAATATTCTTAATTATATGACTATGACGAATAAGAAAAACACCCTCCAGTTTGATCTTTGTCATTTTTCAAAACAAAAAAAAAAAAAACTTGGCCCGAATAGGAGAAAATATTTATGTTTAATAAACTATATGACTTCGGAGATTTCTGGATTTAGGACTATTTATTCAAGAGCTTAATAAGTCCAGATCTATAGACATATCAAAATAATATTGTAAAGTCAATAAATGTATATATTCGCTTAACCAGAATTATTTTCTCTCGGAGTGGGGGGGGGGGAGAGGGGGAAGGGGCGCACAAAAAAATGTGCGACCTGAATAGATGACCTATAAAAAGAAAAATATAAAAATACTTTTGAAAAAAAAACCTCCTTTATTCAACTTATAGAAAATACAAAGAACATGCATAAATGAACCCTGCGGGACCAAGTAAAACAAAACCGAAGCAAAAATCGCACTTTTCAAAAAATTGCGTAACACTTTTTTAGATTTAGGCGTTTTTCACCCTGCCATATCTTTAAGGAGAAATATCTGATTATAGTTAAAATGGTACCTTTAGAAAGGTTATTTTAAGCCCTTTAATAATATGTATAACGTTTTCCCTGTAGGTTACAAAATAGGAGTGATAATCCTTTACGCGTAACATCACCGTGCCGAATAATCGTGCTAGCGGCTGTGATCGTTTTATACCTTGTTTGTTTTTTCGTAAAATGGGGAGTACGTAAACAAATGAATAATTTTTTTTAACATATGTATTTTATAGAAAAATGAACGAGCTTTACAATGGTGCCAATAACTAATTGATTAACATTGTTTTTATATAAAGACATTTAAAAAATAAAAAACAAAATGGAATTTCTTTACGATAAAGACATGTAATCGTTTAGTTAATGTGACCATTGAAAAGCCCGTCTATTTTTCTTTAAGAGTGTGTAAATTTTATTTAAAAAACAAGCGTTGACATGCTCCCCATTTTAAGCCGAACAAGACGAATAAAATAGCGATTTCGCCTGTGTGCGTAGTCTGCTATAATGTGCAAATATGCTCCTTAGCAACACATGAGTCGTTATAGAAAAAATTATTTTTATTAAATCTACATCGTATAATTTGTAAGAAAAATGCCTGAAATGGGTCAATAAGATGTTAACCATTAGAGATTTATTAGTTTTTTACCTACTTTTATTCCGAATTTAAAAAAATAATTTATATCCCTACGTTAATGAAATGTTAATGTGTAACAAATATGTAAGTATTTTTTGTTTCTAAGGGGTCATGTCTTCGAAAGTAAACCTATTTTTTTTTCAAACGTATTATGTAAAAGTGATTGATACAAATTAAAGAGGAGGATTTACAGTTCATAAAAAAGTAATGGTTCAAGATATTTAATAAATAATTATAATTGTAATAAATGTATAGAAACGCACCACATAGTGGCCTTATCCGTTGCTAATATCAACAAATTGTGGCATCGAATGAAGCTATTCTAATATAGAGTAGATCTGGTCTTTTAACTAGATCTATATCTATATTAAATATACAAAATAGATAAAATATAAGACTAAATTAAATCTATTGACATCATTACATAAAAAGTCTTCAACTAGATTTAGACCTAGTTCTATTTCTCGTGTTCTAGACCTAGGGACTTCAAATTAGATCTAGAGTAGGCCTACGACTACGAGAGTTTTGACTTGTCCATATCTAGATATAGAGACTAGTCCTTGATCTAGATCTAGATCTTGGTCTAGAGTCTAGATCTAATCTTGTTCTAGACATCTGGAATTAGGGTCGTTCACGTTATTCGTTAAAACTTTAAACCAAATAGCTTCTTTAAAAAGAAACCATCTTAATTAAGCATAATAGCTTATATGGCAGGCTATTTAGATCTACATTATAATACATATGATATATATCAAGATCTAAGTCTAATTGTCTATATAGATCTAGATGTCATTTTTAGATTTGAAATATCTTTTCGATGATTTTATTATCTATATGACTGTACGTCTTTGTCCACTCCTCTACCTCCTTTTCCCTAGAATCTCTTTTAATGACAGGTCAGACCATTCTTTTATATTGTCTTCCCATGCATTGTTTTCGTAGGTCTAATATAATAGATATAGACTGCATGGGCGTAGCCAGGATTTTTTTTCGGAGGGGGTTTTGGGGGGGGATTTTTTTATCCCCCCGCCCCTCCCCCCCCCCCAGCGAAAAAAAAAATATATATGTGTGTGTGTACATAATTAATCTTTATTAGCTTCATTGTTTCGGAAGGTGTTTATTATGCCCTAGAATATGTTCTTCCTTGAGTTAGTGGAAAAATTGTAGACTCTCCCCCTTGGCCGCAAGGGGGTCTGGGGGAGCGGCGAGAGCTCCCCCAGTGCGGGGCGAAGCCCCGCCGCCAAGCACTATTTTCGGTATTGAATGCCAACAAAATACATATTCTGAGGTATCTATTGTGCATTATCTTGCTGTTAAAATGTTTTATTTCAAAAACCTTATGGGCTATTCTTACTGACTTAGACCCTCCCACACATTTGAGGACAAGATGTTTCCACAAAAATCTGTGACTGGCAATTTCTGAAGCCTCTTCCCACCTGCTCTGAGGACTCTAAGTTGTACTTAGATGTCATCGCAACTTTTATTAGGCTGTAATTTATTTTGTCGGAGAACATGTCCCGCTAACCCCATGCGACGCCATGTCACAACCTTACTAAGGGGTCGACTCCTAGTTCGGCATAGGATTTCCTTGATTTAGACCCGATCTCTATAACTAAGTCCTAAAAACTGTCTTAGCCATCTTGTTGAGCTACATTTTTTAAACAAATTAAAAACCTCATAGCTACGCTCATAGATTTTGGTGAATTTAGTTTTCTTTAGAATAATGTATTTTCAATCCCAAAGCTCTTGGTAGTGGATTTTAAACTTAAAAACCATCCGTAGGCGGTTTAAACTTTAAAAAAAAACTCTCTGGAGGAGGGGGTTTAAACTCTAAACCCCATTGGGTTGGCTACGCTCATAGAATTTTGAGTGTGTAATTTGCTTTTTTATATTGAAAAGTTTTTTTTAGTTTTAAATCCCGCGGAAAGGGGGTTTAAACTTAAAAATTCCTTTGGCAACGCTCATAGCATTTAATTTGCTTTTATTTATAATGAAAAGGTACTTTTTTTTAGCTTCAAATACCTCTGGAGGGGATTTTAAAGTCAAAACCCCTTTTGGCATCGCTCATATAATTTTGATTGTGTAATTTACTTTTTTTTTTCAAATTGAAGAGATAATTTTTAGCTTCAAACCCCGCTGAAGGAGGGTTTAAACTCAAACCCCCAATGGCTACGATCATAGCATTTTAGTGTGTAATTTCCTTTCCTTATATTGAAGAAGTATTTTTTTGCTTTAAACCCCGCTCTAGAGGGTTCTTAAATCAACCCCCCCCTTTGGCTACGCTCATAGTATTTTGAGTGCGTAATTATTTTTGTTATAAGCGGTTTAAAACTTAAAACCCCTTTGGCTGCGCTAATAGAATATTGAGTGTGTAGTTTGCTTTTAATATATTGAAGAGGGGGGTTTTAACGGCCAGCCCCGCTGGGGGGGGGGGGCTTAAACACTAAACCCCTCTTGGCTACGCTCATAGAAGCCGGTGACTGATGTATGGATAGTCTTACATTAAAGAAGGGGTTTTATCGAAAAATTCGGAGGGGGTTTTAAAATCAAACTCCCCCCCCCCCTTAGCTATGCTCTTGGAATTTCGAAATTGTCGTTTACATTTTTTTTGTTTTGTTCTATAGAAGAGGGGGGTTTAACTGCAAAACCCCCTGTTAGGGGGTTTTAAACTCAAAACCCCTTGACTGCGCTGGGAAAAATGATGGCTTAGTATTGAAATCTCGTCTAAAGTTAACAAAATATAATCAAAAAATCAGTAAGTAAATTCCGATTCCCCCTATCGGGGGGGGGGGGGGATTTCATTTCGGGGGGGGGGGTTTGAACCCCAAGAACCCCCCCCTGGCTACGCCCATGATAGACTGATTAGTAACTAACTGCATTTAAATAAAAAAAAATTGACATTTCAAGAATAAAACTTCTAGGCTATATTAGTATTTTATTTTAATTTGATTGCTCAGACAGGTCCAAGAAAAGAAATTTTAATATCTAGAAAGATATCTATGTGTTTATGTTTTATAGTCTCTAGTTGCAATAAAAGATCTTCTTTTATAACAATGAAGTAGCCCTAAGTCAATAGGTCGGCCTATTATATGTAGACTACTGATCTCAGTTCAAAATTCTCAATATCACTATAAACCTGTTTTGTAGTCTTCAATTAACTAAATATCCCAAAAAAAAAAAATAAAAAAAAATTAATTCATATTCACATTAATTCATTTTAATTCTTATGAAATTAAAAATGGATTATAATGCTGTAATGAACTTAAGATCAGTAGATGAGTAGGTTTTATATGAACATATTTTTAAGACATACTTATATATTTATACTAATTATTGATTATTACAAGACAGTATTTTCCAATAAAGCAATGATAAACTTATGACCTAGTTATTATATTATTGTTCAGAAAGTATAGTTATAGCTGCATAAACTATTTTAAAAACTTTAATATTTTTTTAAGAAAAAAAGTTGTGAAACTTTGACATCTAAAAGATGTAGGCTACATAAAAGTCTATAAAGTTGATCATGTTGAAGGAAAAAAGTGACTAAGCTGGATGTGTTGAAAGTTAAAATCATAATGAAATCTTACATTGAGAAGAATATATGGAAAGTAGCTAACTAAAATGAATCTTTCTATTTTGATCAACATGTCATTGAGATACTTGCTCTGATGCAAGTATTATAAATACTAATGTTTCTCTTTTTCTGATAGGCAAACTTCTGACAGCTTGATAGCTGAGATTGTAGGCCTAATAACAGCACATTGGCATTGGGATCTATTAATATTTTTATATTAAATCTATTTAAATTAAAAATATACTTTAAAGGAGTTAATTTTGGTTAAAAATTTGTGAATTTTTTTTACAAAAAGTTCAAGCTTGATACTATATTTCTAGTTCATGCAACCCAATCAGTGTAAATTTGCTACATAAAGATAATGAAAATAATGACAAATATATGTGTTTCTATGGTAAAATCAGTAGCCTGGGGAATTACAATTGATATCCTATATTTTCATGTAGAATTCTTTGTTTAGACAGTGAATATGCCAAAAATTATGTGTTTAGAATAGTTGAGCTTTAATGAAAAGAATTTACTGGTCATTACATTGCAGATATAAAAAAGCCTTGTTTAAAATTATTTCTGCACACAAATTGAGTTCTGATTTTCAGTTTATCAAATCAGCTTATAGAGTTTAAAGATTCAATAAGAAATAATTGAATAGCATTCAGCTAAATGGCTTTATAGATTATTATGTCAAGAAATCTAAGTAAATGTATGGACTGTATGTCTTTTTTTACCATCATTGGTTCGCAATACAATTACACAGGTCCCTATAAATAAATATATGTTTTTCAATATTATTATGGAAGAAGAGAGAATTATCTAAAATATGATCTATAACTTGTTCTTATTGCTATACTGGTGTCATATTTTTAGCTCATTAAAGTTTAGCTTATTTTAGAGTTTCAGTAAACCATTGCATACTATTGTATAAGTACAGCAAAATATTGAAATAAAATATTATTTATATTAGTTTATTCTTGTAGATCTATACATTCCCCTCATTTTGACATATAGTACATTCATGTAGCATTTATAGCTTTTTTGTTACAAAATTTTAAAAATGCACATTTTTTGTGTTTTTTACCTCCCTTTTTGAAAAATGCCAAAAATGATAAAATGCAACATTCGACACAAGTAAATAAACTCAAATAATTTTTTGACAAGCTTGAAAAAAATTAAGCCTGTTCTCTGTGTGCACATGAATGTTTTTACTAAGTTTCATCTCTGGGGGCATTATAGTTTCTCTTTAAATGTCCTTCAAAAACACGGGTTTGGAAGGCCAAAAAAAATATCCAAAAAAACGCGTTTTTAAAAATTTGTAACTTTCTTAATATTTAAGCTACAGACATAAATTTGGTATCCTCGGTCTTAGAATCACGAGTTCTATCCAAATAAATTAGAAAATAAGCTGCGTGACCATTTAAAAAAATCGGTTTTGGGTCCCTACTTATAGAGGGACTATTTTACTTTTAATAACTAATGTATGCTAGATTTTAAAAAATTCCTTTTTGTTCCCCGCCTTTTTTTTTATCCTTCCTTACACACCCACCACCAGAGATAAATCTTCAAACAATGACTCTTTCTAATTGGGTATCTCTCATAATGACAAGTGGACAACATAAATACAATACATGTAGAAGCTTCAGTGAATACGAGTCTAATACATGTCTAGAGGCTGTTTGTGTCGGATCTGGTTGTGTGTGAACGGATGCTGCGGGGTGGGGGAGTGCGGGCTGTGGCTTGTGACCTTTGACCACTGGGGTGGTAATTTGCATACGGGCGTGGTGTCTTTAGATCAGAAGAATGTTTTTAATGGGCATTCGGATGGTCTAGAGGTTAACTTCGCTTGGTGCGTTATCGCTAGGCGGTGTTGCCGTTGCCAGGGTCGCAGGTTCGGGCCCCGGTCGACGCAGTCCCTTATTTTCGTAGCAAATAATTCATTTCTTTGTCCCCGGTGCTGCTATTAATTTATGTTCTGATGTATGTATCACATTTGTTTCAGCACCTAGCTTCAACTCTATGTTTGTATTAACTTGGTATGAATACTCTCTCGTCACAAACTTCATACACAAAATTGGTGAGCTTTAGAGAGAGGAAATAAAATAATCTGTGCGTATCCTGAACCAGTTCATGAAACTACACGTTGTGTTTCATAATTATGTTTATTTTAGTAGTAATTTTGCTTAATCCGAAATGGTCGTTAATTCTATTTGGGTCCGGTGTCAATCGTTTTGTACTATCTGGACATCAGTTTATACTCTAACCAATACAATGAAAACATCTTTAAAATAATTGAGTAAATTAGGTAGTTTGTTGAAAATTATTACTATCAACAATAAAGACCTTATCTATAAAAGCTTTGTAAAGAAATATTGAGGTTATTTTACAATATTTCCGCCACACATTAAAAATTGAGGCCTACTTACAAACATCCACGCTTGTCTTTAGAAATATCAGCTAATTCGGAATCACAGATGCCTTTAGGGCGACAATTGTCTGCTGCCTTGACCTCTTAAGTTTGAAAATAAAAAATAGTTAAATACTTTATGGGGCTAGTTAAATTGAAGGAAGAAAATTGTAATACATACTAAAAATGAGGAAAACTAATCTGAGTTAATGTATACAGATTAACTTGTGTTTCTGTACATACCAGGTACTTCAATGACGGACACTGAAAGTAGAAGTTAGGGAAATGTAAAGGTATAACATTTGCAAATCAAACTAAAACAATATATATTTCTCTCTGTCTCTCTCTCTCTCTCTGTCTCTCTCTCTCTCTGTTTCGCTTGCTCTCTTTGGCTATCTATTTGTTTATATCTTTTGCATCATTACTCATTCTTTTTTCAGTCTCTCTTTTCCCTACTAGCTCCTTTTCGCTTTCTCTCTCTCTTGGACCTGACTTCTCTCTCATTCTATTTTTTGATTTCCATTCTCTCGCTTCTGCTCTTTCTTTCTAAATTCTAAAGTATTTCTTCTTCCATTTTAAAGCTAAAATTAATTTTATCTAATATATAAAAGGAAAACAAAGGCGTATGTATGTATGTGTGTATGTATGTATGTATGTATGTGTGTATGTATGTATGTATGCATGTATATATGTATGTCCCCGTATAGAAATCAAAACCGTTTCACCGATCTTGACAAAACTTGACAGAAATGTTCCTTG
Source organism: Biomphalaria straminea (assembly GCA_021533235.1). Lineage (NCBI taxonomy): Eukaryota > Metazoa > Mollusca > Gastropoda > Planorbidae > Biomphalaria > Biomphalaria straminea. The sequence continues at coordinate 74,769 of JADKLZ010033589.1, forward strand.
GGTACTAACGTAGACCTGTGCGTATGAATTGTAGCCATAAAACCAACTTAAAACCCTAAAAAAAAAATTAAAATTGCCCAACTCTATTACAGCTATACTATTTTATGAATCTAGGCTTTGTTTACAATGTAGACATGAGAAAAGATCGAAAGGATTTAGATCTATATCTAATTTTAAGAACTACACTTTGCAATTATAGTTTTTTACTTTGACACTTACAAGTACAAAAGAAGGTCCATTGATTTCATCATTTAATAAAATTATCTTTCAAATTTGTGTTTCAAAGGCATTTTTACATTAATTGGTATCAGCGAATTAAATATCCTGCTGAACATACTTTCATTAGACATTACCGAAAGGTTGCACTCTTACACATCTCTCTATTCCTAGATCTAGGCATTCTAGGTCTAAAAGTGTAATTCAACTCTAAGATGATAGAAATTCTCTTCGCAAAGATAGTTTTAATCTTTAACAGATGAACATACTAATTATATTCCATTCCATTTTTATAATATTTTTTTTAACGTGAATTCACGCATTTGCTTTACTTACAACATTATTATTTTCTTTAATTGTTTCTAATGCACTATATCACTGACTACATCAGCAATACGCAAATTAAGACCCGCTGGCAGCGGGTAATATCTGTTAGTGATACATAAAGTCAAAATATGCAGGTATTCAAATAGTCTATGGTGATTTTTAAGTGAATGATATATACATGGCTAGAAAAATATTTTACAAGTTCTAAACAACTTACAGGTCGTGAAAATTAGAAGCGTCGCAAGACCCTGAAAACAAAATATAAAATATTTCTGTACTGTTAACAAAATTAAATGTACTGTTAAAATAATACATGTAATTGTCACAACTAGTTTTGGCTGTGTGACTCTGGTGCTTAAGTTTGCGTATTGTTCTGGGTGTGTATAGAGCTGTGAGTGGGTCATTTCCATGAAGTCAAAGTTATATCTATAGGACACAACTGTGATGGCTAAAATACATTAAGCTGACAAAGTTTATTACGTAAAATAAATACTTATAAGAGAAATCAACCTTGAATATCCAACAATAAACTACTATCCATACTAATACTGAACAAAACTAACCCAACACTGTTTTATCTCCTCAATAACGTGATACTTCTGTCAAAAAAAAAAATGCATTCAATCCTTATTTTTCTGTAACATTTGTTTATATAGAACAGAGAGCCTGATTTTGTAAAAACATTAATCAATATACATGCTCATTCTCGAGCCCCCTCCCCAATCAGGTCATTCCTCTTAGCCGTGACCCGTTGTGACGCCAGCTCTAGGTAGCAAAAAATAATGCAATATATTTACTATTGTCTCTTGAATATAAATGTTTGTATATTGTACATTTTTCTCATAAACAAGATAATAGAAGGAGGTAGACAAATAAATACACTCTGGGATGGAGAATAAGTAAAATTGAGAGAGAGGAGTTTTAGTAGCCATAGCTTTTAGCCTTTTACTACTTCAATCGTGGACGGACGTGTAATAAGGGCCTGGTCCACTAATCACGTGTCATATGACATCCAATCATGTCTTATTTAATGTAAAGTCTCATAGAGTCATTTCAAAAACATAAAATATGCATTTAGGGAGTTTGCGTAATTCTACATGTTGCTTGTCTTGTGAGATTTATGACATTTCAATCTGTTAAAAAAATTAAGTGCAAGCGCAACTTTAATTTTGAATTACATAAACTTAATATAAACTAAAGAGAAAAGCAGTTGTTCATAACAGTGGATACCAGATGGGAGGAGGCTTCAGACATTGCCAACGATAGATCTTTATGGAGACGGCTTGCCGCCTAATGCACCGAAAGGCGCTGGAGGACTTAAGTCTAAGTCTAAGTAAAGTTGTTTTTTCGCATTTACAGAAAGCAATGAGGGCTTCTTGAACGCTTTGTACAAGGATGCTTATACTCCACCATGGACACGTTTGCACCACAAACAGCGATGTTCTGCTACCATATTCCAAAATAAGTCCCTTTTGATGATCTGAAAAATGGTCAACGTAAAAAGAAAATGCTATATAGATGAGCTTAGGCTTCAGAACAAGACAGCTGGAGGTCACTCAAAAAGGCCACGGAATACACCTTTGACATGAAAAGACAATCCGCTACCGAGGGCAGACGTGGACGTCGTTAAGAAAATCTAAATTGACCACAGGAAGACAATGATTATGACTACGCTGGATGTGGCAAAGTATGTAGGTCGCAGCTTGAGCTGCGTAGCCACGGAAATATTGATTTTCTCATTAATCCTCGGACTCGAAGACAGGCCTTATTATTATTATAATATCCACAAACTAGATATGATTGTCGCCACATTGTTAACGATTGTGTGCAAGTAAATTTTTTTGTAGAACACCTTTATCAACAACCATCAGTACGACATCTTTAAACTGTTTACCCGATTCTTAAATTACAGCTTTCAAAAACTACGCTCAGTTTCTTGCGTAGTAACAACGTGAAAACACATCTAGTAGCCAAGCTGATTAAAAAATACATCCACTCAAAAACTGTACTTTGGACAGCACTTTGGACAATTATTGTAAGAGAATGGCCTTTACCTTTCATTCCCAAAGCCATTACCACTAAGGTTATATTCATCTAACCAATTAGTCACATAAATTAGCAATACCTACTCAGACACGTCAACGACATTTCATTATTGTCAAAGGAAATTACTGCTGATGAATGGATGTAGAGACACTGACTTGTTCAATTCAAAGGCATCGGAACAAGTTAATTCAGAATATGAATTATGTCTGCATCTATAAGGAGAATTTTGTGTACCTTTTTTTTTTGGCCAACTAGGTTTTATATTCATGGATAAATGGCACTGTGACTATTCTTTCATGAACAGAGGGTTCCAGCAATTTGTATTTTATCTTTGAAGGACTTCAGTATCTGCTTTGTGTCATTTATAAACGGTAATTCGACGGTCAATCACGATGCTCAGTTTACGTACAATCTCTAAGGGACATCGCTGTTATTGAAAGTAAATCTGTTTGACAACGATTTCACCGGTACATGTGGTATCGACCCGAATACCCATATGGCCAGTCCGACTTTGTCTTAAATGTATATAGTGGCTACACTTGCGTAACGCTAGGTCTTTGCAAGAGTTATTAGGTCTCGCCCTATCCGAATAACACTCTTTAGTTGCACCTAACACACTTAGATTTATTAGACTTCAGCTTGTTAACACGCGCTATGTTGAGACAGAATGCTTCTTAAAAGACGGTGAAAATCGAATTGTCGAATTTCAACACGCATTTCCACATGGAAGGCTTTTTGTATTACAAATGAGAACCTTGGTAACGTTTAGTGGATCTACCGCAGACCGAAGAATTTTTTTTTTTTGATAACTCAATATTAGATCTATCCTGTATTGTGAAGCAATTCATGTATATTCCACCAAAAAATCATAGCACTTTTCTATTGCTAGAAGGTCTAGCGTTAAAAGCAAAGTGACCATTCCTCTAATAATCAACTGATCATTGGTATACAATGCATCTACATATAACTATATCTGATAAATTGGTAGATCTAATGTTGGCCACTACTTATGATTCGGCCGACTCTGGCTTAAATGGCTTTTTGTCAAATCGCACATTCACAAATGTTGTATATGTTCTTTAAGCGAATAAAACCAATGTATGTCTGGCTTCGACGTCTTCTATATAGGTTTTGAATATTCCAAATACTTATTTCTCAGGTAGACAATGTTGAACTATAAATGTCTGTCATTTGCTTTTATTGTTTTCATGTAATGTTAACCTTGACAATTGTATCCTTTTGATTGGCTCGTTCTTGCACACAAAATAACTAAAGTTCTATGTGTTTTTCGTACTTAATTTTTTGTAAAGAATCTTATTTAAAATAAATATGCAACAGAGTTACAGAGATGAGCTTTTTCTTTTTTTTTTTCATAAAAAATAACAAGTGATTAAGATACAAACATTATATATCATGAACTCACAAAATGCTCAAACATATTATTCTTTAAATGCCCGAAATGCTACTGTTATCTGTTATATTCGGGTGACACCAATAAGTCTTTTAATCCTGTGTGATTGTGTATAAGTAATGTTCCAACTTTTAGAATATGCTACTAACTTTGTTACTTCTGTATGATTAAAATTGTAGATATATGTACAGATAATGATGCCCTTATACCTTAGATATATCAATAAATTCTTACCCTTATACGTATCCTAAAAATTATCTAACGAAAATGATAGTTATATTTTTTCACTTTCTAAAATAATAGCAAGTTTTTACTTTAGATAATATTGGCAACGTTCATCTAACAGGTAAGTTTCTCCAATTTTTTTCTTTATCACATCTAACATCGTTCAAGAATTTCACAGGGAAAAAAAAGTCTTTAGTAATAAATAAAACAATGTGTGAACAGTTTTAAAAAAAACACACACCTGAGACACCTTGTCGAGAAAAAACATTTTAAAAAACTTATCAGAGTTAAACGATAACCAAAAACATTTACCAAGTCACGATTTTTAACAGTCCAACATCGCAGAGCAGATACAAGAAAAAAAAATCACGAAGCACTCTTGTTATTTTTTTTTTGAGTTCTCTTATCAATAAAATAATTAAATAAAATCCAATTTTCCGATGTAAAATTTACAAGTATTGTTTAAGGGAAACTATTGTATGAACGTATACTTTAATACTTTTAATTTATTGTTATGTGTAAAGCACAATTATAAAAGAAATTACTCAAAAAAAAGTATTATTTTTATTATTATTATGTTGACATTTAATAACTTTACTCACTTTCATTTTCTTAAGTCTAAGATCTTGATAGCGACACGACCAAACCCAAGGCTGTACGCTTACTTTTTTTTTTTCGAATAGCTTTAGTTCTTTTTATAGCGGTTGTGTTGCTAGGATACTTGCAGTAACAAATGATAGTTTGATTTTTTTGTTAAAGGTTGAGCTTAGTCTATAAATAACTTTTGACGACAATGCTATTACACGCTAGTCCTTGAACCTTTACTTGGATCATAAATTAAATATTCCCCCCCCCTCTCCTCCCTTATTCTACGTCATACATAAATTATTAAAAACTAGGCTATTTTTTTTTTTCGAAAAATCCAGGTCGTTTTCTTCTTCATTTTGGTAACATTGAACTCCACGTTTGGAACTTGTTCTATTTCACAATAAGGTTTGATTTGTAATTTAAAGTGATCGTATTTCCTGATTTTTAATATTTTCTTTCATTTTAAAATATTCGAAGACTAAAAAAAATGCATATACAAACTATTAATACATACAACACATTTGCACAAGTGTTTGTTTGTTTGTTTTGTTTTACAAGATTCATACGTTCGTTCAGAATTAAAGATTTTTTAATCTTTCTAGCTTGGTTTAGTATTTCACAAATTACATGCAATTGTGTGATTTTGCATTTTATCCTATAATTGTATGTAATTTATGAAATACTAAACCCAGGAAAAAAAGAATAAATAAATATAAAATTTTGTAATCAGAGAAATTTATTAACACATCTCTTTTGATTATTATCATTTTAACCTATTAAATGGGTTCATTTGATTGGGTAGAATTACCAAAGCTTAGTTTTAAAAAAAATAAACTTAACATATACATTGATTTCCTAAACTTTTCATGAAATCTAAACGTCTTTATAAAACATTTCCTAGTTAAATTTCAATCATGTGCCAAAAACATTTTGTAAAAAAAGTTGTTTTTTTTTCTCAGTAATTTACAAACTGTTCATCTGACTCGGATGCATACCTTTAAAATACCGTTTATGGCCTTCATCAGTCTTGAAGCGAATATGGATAATCTCATGGAACTGAAATGTTAAAACGTGGACAGCTGATGTAACCAGAATAAAATCAGATGTTGATACAGCAGCCAAACAGGCTCTGTGTACTGCAAACTGCCTAAGGATTATCGGTTCTTGTTTTTTCATCATGGGTTAACTTTCGAAGAATTTTGGGGTATACTGGCAAATCAGTAGAGGTTTTCATTCATAGTTTTCTTCTTCCAGTTGGGTAACCCCAGAGCCCCTCTACCCAAAGCTTACTGGTTTAGGAACCACTTGCAGGCCTTTGCGGCTTCTCCTGTCAGGGACAATTCCACCGGACCCTGATTCACAATAGAAGGCTACGAGTTGAACAGATTTTCAGAGGTTTATGTAAGACTAGTGCTATTTTAAACATTTCAGGGGTAGTGGAATGATGTAGACATGCTATTCTACGGACTATACAATTCTAAGCACACCTAGGAGGGATTTTCACTCAAAAAGTTAATTACGGCTATCCGATTTGTTTAGCCTTGGATTTTTAACATGTGCTTCGTGTTTTTTAGGAAATGAAATTCAGTAAGAGAGAAAAAGAAGAGAAAACGATATGAATAAATATGAGGAATATATATGTAAACCTAAAGAAAAACGAAATATATTGAGAAAAAAATTCGTGAGAAATTTTGAATAAGCAAAACAAGTGCGTGGTTTTTTGTTAAGGGTTTTATTAAACCTATTGGTGTCACAACTTTCATGCTTATGCCATAATCAGTGCACTATGACCCGATTACTATTGTGAACCGCTGAGGTGGTATCTGGGAGGCTTTGTGTTGTCTTTTAAAACTGGTGAGCATGAATTCGAACTCGAGGTGTCGAGCATCTGTGACTGAAAGCCGACATGCTAGCCACTGAGCTATACAAGCAATTATCAAAATAAAAATGTTTATGATTACCTTTTGTTAGTTTTAAATTTGTAGTCAACGACATAATTCTATACAGGGTTAGTAGCACTTTTCCATGACAAAATTTTAGGAGATTTTAGGAGTTTTTTTAAGGATAAAATGTATGATGTATACCGGTAT
>JADKLZ010033589.1:81771-96699 GCA_021533235.1 Biomphalaria straminea
TAGAACATACATAAAACTATGCATTTAACAAATCAATTATTGTTACTTGATAGTGAAAATAAAAAACAAATCTTGCCAACATCCCACCCAAAAAGGAAACAATGTCATCAGCTGTGGTATGTCCACAGAAAAAGGATGAAAGTTATGTTTTAATCAAGTAACAACTAGACTGTCATTCCTAAACCTAAAACAGCCAATATTTTTTTCAAAGAATTAGTAAAGGTAAAGAGCATTAGTCAAGAATGGTTGCTATTCCTTTTTTTTTTCATTTAAAAAAAAACATTCTTAGAGATGCTTTCATGCCTTCTCTGTGTTGGAATGTACATTTTCAGTTCCTATGTGTAGGCCTATCTTATAGATACTAGAGTCATGATGTGTATTTATTAAGGTAATAATGTTTTATCTTGTTTATTAATTGCTCTTAAATCCTCCCCATGAACAGGGCCTGTAATATACAGGAATATTTGAATGTTTAATGACATTTGTTTTCCAAATAATCCCCTCTCCCTTTGGGCGGGGGGGGGGATTGGCCCATTTGCGTTTTTTTTTTTTTTACAACCGAAACAACTCTACGGACTTTTCACAGCTGTATGCGAAATATTTTCGTTAAATCTACAGTAGATCTGGACTCTTGATATATGTCACTAAAATTCGCGGACTTTTCACGGCTGAGTACGAATTATCTTCTCTGAATCTAACGTAAATCTAGACTTTAGATCTTAGTCACTACCATAAATCTAGACTTTAGATTAGGTCACTAAAATTCGCGGACTTTTCACGGCTGTGTTCGAATTATCACTGAATATACTGTAAATCTAAACTGTAGATCCAAGTCACTAAATTCGCGGACTTTTCACGGCAATATGCAAATTATCTTCATTGAATATAGGCTACTGCAAATCTAAACTGTAGATCCAAGTTACTAAATTCGCGGACTTTTCACGGGGAGGGGGGGTGCGATTTATCTTCACTGAATATATCGTAGAGCTAATAGTCTAGATCTAAATTCTAAGTTACTAATATTTGCGGGCTTTTCACGGCCGTGTGCGAATTATCTTCACCAGATTCTAGATCTAGTTATTTAGCCTAAATCTAGAAACTAGCGTTTTTTTAAAGAGTAATCTAGACATTAGACTAGATTAGATGTATCGAAATCAATAGATTGACTAAAATTCAAGGCTAACTTAGATATAAATCTAGATAGACCTACTAGATCTAGATTATTCTATATCTAGATGATTTACGGACTTTCCACGCGAACTCTTACAAGAACATTTAGGTGATGGAGGGCCCGGAGCGGTGTAGCCTACAAATTAGTCTGGTTAGGCTCTATAGACAATAGTCACTATAGACTAGATCTAGCGCGTCTCAGTGGTAACTATGAATGAAAACAACCATATCTAGGCTGCCTTCAGAAAAATACTGCCAAGTGAAATGCTTGCTTGAGCCAAGGCCATCTTCTATCACGAGAATGCGCTTCACAAGTGAGTGAAATGCGGAGTAGACGCGTCACTGGTCAGCTCATTAATAAAGCCAGCACGTAACGCCATGTGATCAGAGTGCTTAGTTATGCTGTTGTTTTGTTGTTTTTTTCCCCACATTTTTGCAAGAAATAAGGAAAATTATGTTTTAAAAAAATATTGGGTGAAAATTTTAGGAGAGAGGACAAAATTTTAGGAGGTTTCTGGCAATGGTTTATCTCCCATTGGCTAGTACTATCTCTAAATAAAACTGAATTAGTAATTGCTACTAACTAATCCAATAATTGTTTGATTGGTTTAGGAGTTGATATAGACAATTAATAATTATGCCTACGAGCTACTAATTCTTTATTTTAGCAACATACATCAACTGTTAAATTTCTAGGAAAATTATTAGAGTCATTTTTGAGATCCAAGTTCAGCTTCCAGATTCCAGGTTTCCTTAATTTCTAACTTGAATAGAAGTATTATAAAAAAACCATGGAAAAAATAATTATAAAGTTACGCGTACCTAGGAGTCTTGCGATCACTCATTGAATAACTCCGTTCGTCTTACAGCCCAACATATCAGACTATGGAGCCTATAAGAATTGCCAAAGGCCTCGTCTTGCTAATAGAAAAACGTCCGTTTTTTTTGGTCGTGGGAAACATATACTCTCCCGCCAGAACTTTGTGATGCCATCATAATGTCCCTGTACAAAAAAGGAGACAAATCAAATACCTTACTGTCAGTATAGGGAAAAATCATTATTGCCAGGATACTCCTTGACAGATTGACCAACTCCATGTAAGCCAGGCCTGCTAAAACGTATTTAAAAGACGATTTTATACGAAACTAAATTTTGGCCTTTTCTAAGTTAAAATGTTAAGCCATCTCTTTTTTCATCTTCATATTGTTAAAATCAAATAATCTAAATTTGCATACTTAACATATTCGAAGAATTATTTACCAAATTTCTTGTACGCATTGAAATTAAGTTTGAATTTATTAACAGCCTCTAAAGCCCTACGTTGTTCATATAATCCCACACGCCTCAAATACATCAATTTTTTTTTTTTATAAATTCAATAGCAGTCATCCACATTCTTCTGTACTCAAATTGGGCAAACAATGTGGTATAAATATTATGATCAGTGTCTTGACTTTGACATGTTATGAGAGGTGTAACCATATACTTAGTCAACATTTTCTCTCTTGAGATTTAAACTCCACTTTCTGTTAAAGAGCCGGAACAGTCTGAGTGTTAGCTCATATTGCTGATTTTATTATTTGAAATGAAATTGCAGTGTCGGCACCAGCAGGCTGCTTACTCGGGAACGTACATGGTGCATGGTGTGTTTCTGGATTTCGGACTCCAAATAAAATAGTTTATTTTATCTACTACAGTATAATAGTACAGAGGGCGCGGTGGCTGAGCGGTAAAACGCTTGGCTACCGTACTGGAAGTCCCGGGTTCGAATCCTGGTGAAGACTGGGATTTTTTTTTCGGGATTTTCGGGCACCCTTGAGTCCACCCAGCTGACATTTGTTGGGGAAAAGTAAAGGCGGTTGGTCGTTGTGCTGGCCACACGACACCCTCGTTAACCGTGGGCCACAGAATCAGATGACCATTACATCATCTGCCCTATAAACCACAAGGTCTGAAATGGGAACTTTACTTCTTTTTTGACTACAGTATAATGTTCTTCGATCATTGATTTATGTCTTAATAGTTGAGAAACGGAAAGGATTCGGGAAAAAATCAGGATCCTGTTGCCACAGTCAGGGTGGCACACAAAACACTTCAACATTCTGACACAGGCAAATCATTTGACGCAGCTGATACAAAACTGCTAAACTGGTTATTTGCACCTATAAACTTCGTTAGAAAAGGGAACTGTTAGGATGGAGAGGGGGGACAAGGTTTCACTTAAAGTTAATGCTAAGGTAGCCAACGAGCTGGTAGTTCTCTTTCTCTTGTAGTCTCCACCCAGGTTTATAAGTTGTCATCGGAACGAAGTTGCAAATTGAATTCTGGTCTCAACAATTGTTGGCGATCATAAAATGTCTGCTATCGACGTGAATTTACTTGTACTGTCAGAATTATTATTTATTGTTCCTTGAGTATTTATTATCCACTTGACTCATTGCCATGGAAAGGTTAGTATACAATATACGACTTCCTTTATTTTTTGTTTCAGTATGCACAAAAAACATTTGATAAACAAACTTGGTCAAAAAAAGGACAAGAACTAGTTGGTTAGAGAATGGATGTTGCTAAAGAGATAAGGCACGCTAGCATACACTTGTGTTTAAAGCTGGGTTTAATTTTAGTATTATCTGTTGGGTTTTGACGAGTGTCTTGTGTGAGTGTATTGTGCACATTGTATCTTGTTATCTTGTTATATTGTAATATTATATTCCAATTTGTTTTACAACGTAAACTTCTACTGTGAGAAATTAAACATTCGATTGCCCTGAGTCTTTTGTTGTTGACTGCCAGTGAGAGAGAGACAGAGTGTGTGTGCATGCGCAGTGCCGAACTTAGGTAGCTGGATGCCCTAGGCGAAGTGACTTTGTTGGTCCGCAAAGAAAATTGAAATAAAAAATAAAATCAAACAATTTATTTAAAAAAATATCTGTATCTACATTGAAATTAATTAATGATTTTGATAGTTCTTTATTGATTATTGAAGTTGACCATAACTATAGGTCTTTTCAATCGAAGCCGATTGATGACTCTCCACTGCATCGCTTGAAATAATCTGCTTTGATGCACCACACTCGAAATAACGTCTTGACCTTTTTACCAAAAGGCATTCAAGCAAGCAAATCTAAGCGTTCGTTAATAAACATTCTGACGTGGTTAAAAAAAATGTAGATCTAGTTTAGGCAACATAAAGCAATAGAACTTTGCTATTTTTTAAATTTGATCCAAGCTAAGCCTTTGTTTGTTTTGTTTTTTCTCTCAAGAAATTTTACTCAGTCCTATGCGAGTCCCCCTCCAATCGGAAGCTCTAGGCGGTTGCCTAGTTTGTCTATGCTTAAGAACAGCCATGCTATGTGTGTGTGTGAAAATATAGGAGTCCTGGTAAGTGAGAGAGAAAGAGAGAGACAGAAAGAAAAACACTGAGATAGACACAATGATATTAAGATGAATGATGAAGATTGAGGAGATGAGAGAGAAACATGAGATCAGAGCACTGTTTCCTTTTTGTAATGTCATTAACCCAAATTATGACACTCCCGCCTCCCCCAATCCCCATTTTATAAGCCAGTTGGTCTGAAGGTGCCCTGAAGCCAAGCGTTTTCCTGCATTCTGAACTAAAGAAATTCTTCACTTGGACTATTTCTCCTAGTAAGAAGACTTATACTTAAATTTAGACTTAGATCCTACTTTGTCGTTAGGCGCATTGGGCGCCAAACTGTCTCCACAAAGAGTAAGAATAATTTTTTAGACGTGCCTTAACTGAAGCGTAAGAGACATTCCAAGCAGTATGACATGATGTTTAAAAGGATGGTCAAAAGATCATCCACGTGGGCTAAAATTAAATTGTAACCAGGTAACCGGGCATTTTTTAGCACTCAAAAGACATTTACATAAAGATGGTTCTTCAAAAAGTTCGACACTTATAACATAACACAGACAGATTCTAGAATCGTATTAGCTGCAGACGCCTCTCGTCAAAAAAATGCATGAAATGTTTTACTAAGAAGTTGAATGATAAGATGTCACTTTAATTAAATACTTTATTTACTTTATAAACAATAAGCACCAACACCAATGGATTCTGGATTTCCTGACACGGATAGAACAAGCTGTAATCATAAATGGTTCTAAATTCCAAAGTCAACAAATTCAGCTTTACATCAAAGAACAGTCTCAGGCCTACTAATGTTTCTAAATTGCATACATCACCTACCAAGTTCAGGCATGTATAATATACAGAACTGAGCGGTAAAACACTTGGCTTTCCAAACGCTTCATTGAGGGCCCCGTTGAGTCCAACCAGCTGTAATGGGTACATGCTTTATGCTAAGCAAAAGCAATGGCGGTTGGTCGTTGCGATGGCCACAAGACACCTTCGTTGACCGTAGCCCACAGAAACAGATTACCTATATACCATCTGCCAGGGTCGGTCCTAACAATTGTGGGGCCCTATGCGAAACTGATTGCGCGGGGCCTAGTCTGGGTAGGAATAAGAAAAATAAGTGAAAATTAAGATTTTGTATTATAAAATAAATTCAACTTTAAATTTATTCATTTTTTACTAAGTACAAAAATGCTATCAAATTAACTTTACTTTACGAATCTTGCAACCTATGGCATATTTACATCAGGAACTATAAAAGTAAATGAAGTATCTGAAATTCCGATTAAGGTGAAAATTCGAACGATTATTACATTTTCTGACATAATAGCTGACTGTTTTTTTTTTCCTTTTATCGCGCGTAGGATTGGCGTTTTCCGCCATGAATGACGTCCATATATAACAATTTTCTCTATTTTTCAGGAGATTTAATTAAATTCAGATTTAAAGGAATTTTTCGTAGGCCTATATATTTTGTAATTTAATAATTACATCTAGAATTAGAGCGGGGCCTATGAAAGCGCGGGGCCCACTGCGACCGCATGGGTTGCAGAGGCCTAAGACCGGCCCTGCCATCTGCCCTATAGATCACAAGGTCTGAAAGGGGAACTTTAATAAGATTTCTTACAATAATTTTTCACTAATCAAATAAGAGCATAAAACTAAAATGCTATAAAACTTCAGTTACGTCAATATTACAGTACTCATCCTCTGGCGGGCGTGGCTGAGTCGTTAAGCGTTTAGCTTCCGAGCCTGGGGTCCTAGGTTTGATTTTTGCTAAAGACTGCAATTTTCTATTTCGAGACAAATTGCTAAGACAAATTCATATAAGTGCTCCTTCTTCCATATTGCTGTTAGTGTATGGAATGAGTTGCCTGAATCAGCCTTGAAAACCAACGACTTGGAAGAGTTTAAGTCACTGAAAAAAAAAACATGACTGGACTGACAAATGAAATGCATAAGGCGTATATATCTTCCTTTGTTTAAAGTAACGTCTGTAGTTTATAAGATAAGATAGTGGAACGCGTAACACAGTTTGAGAAATATTAACTTTGACAGTCTTTTATAATATTATGACAAAAATACTTTTTAACTACCAAAATTGTTATACAAAAAATCTCTATGTGGCATTTTACGTCTCTAGAGATAATCCTTTCCCTTTGTAACTTCTTGTGTAGCTAAAGAGGCCAATCCTTGGTACACAGCTGCGGTTGCAGGTTGGGCATATAAAATCACCAGGCGAAGCTGTATTTTCAGCCTTCTTTCTGCTTCTGTTGTGTATGGCATCTGCAATCCAAGACCCTTCTCTTATGCCCTTTCTCTCCATGTGGATCTATCCAGTGTCACTTTTTTCTCATCTGCTAGTGTCGATTTTAAATAGCTTTATGTCGCGTTTGCATACATCTATACACCGTAACGAAAAAAAAAAACAACAAAAAAAAAAAAACAACAACCGTTCAATCAATATAAAACTCAAAGAAACTTTGAACAAGAAAAACAGTACAAAAAATTCCTTTTTTTATAAACCAAAGCTCATATTTAGTTTATAAAATAGTTTGGATCAGTCATGTAATTAGATGTGTAACAGATGTTGACTAACAATAATAAATCTCTGTAATTAAAAATATTTCTACCTTCTTCTTCTTCTTCCTCTTTCTCAATGCGCTACGATTCTATCACTTTTCTGGGTCAGTGGAGTGGGGAGAAAGAAGGGGGTATCCGAGTGAATATTACTGTGGTCGCTTTTTAAATGCATAAATAAAAACAAACGTGTTGATTCAGGGCGCAATCTTCCTCAAGGGGGCTAAATGAGCTTATACCACTACATCAGTAAGTACTATTTATTTCCCTTGCTTGACGCTAAACAAAAAAATGATTACTTACAGTTAATTAGCTAATTATTTTTTTTTAAATTGATTCCTTTTGTCATTTGTACAAGCTTTTTAACAAACAGACTGACAGAGCTTTGTAAAATTACACGTGTCCAAACTACGATACTGACGTGTCCGTATATCTGATGGTGTCCGACTTTCAAAACGACTATGTAGTAAGAAAGGTGTGCTCAATGAGTCAATACAACAGATCTCATGATATGCTTTTTTTTTGTATGTGGAATCAGCACATATTTTGTGAAGAGAGATATTATCCAGCCCATGATCGCTCATCGCAACATTACATTGTCATTGTTTGTTCTCTAATTTACGAGGTAAAGAAGATAACAGAGAGAGAGAGAGAGGGGGGGGTGAGAGGGGTCACATTACTTAAAACTAACGCTAATACTAAAGCAGTATGTCCAAATTACGACTGAAACAAAAGAAATCGGCTTTTTAAGGCTGAAAGCGGACTCTTTTGCCATCTGCGAGTTCAATCACAAAGGATCAGCCATTTAAATGTTTAGAGAATTCAAATGACACCCCTCCTTTTAAACAGTATGTCTAACTAAAAGCACATACATTTCTTCATTATCTACAATGAAGTAAATGTACATTATAATGAATAGTAGCTTTGTTTATTATAAGTTTTATTGTCCTTTATCTTGACTTGCTTATAATGTTATTCATCAGATCATTCATTCTTGTCGGAACAGCTGGTTTGAATGCGTATGCGTGAACGTAGAAGGAATATAGTTGGGTGAAATGTAGTCAAGACTTTCCCACCAGGCGGCGTTAAAACATTATCTCAAATCTATCTAACTAAAGTTGCATATGTCTTGCCTAGTTATAAGAAAGATCTAGAGACACATAAATAACTTTATTTTACAATTCCTCTTATCATATTGCAAGGTTTTCATGAGTTAGAAAACAAAACACAAATAGCAGCAAAAAAAAAAACCTGGGTGGACACTGATCTCAAAAACGGTTCTAACGGTTTTCCTAGAAATTTGACCGTTGTGAATATCTTTGGAGATAAAAACACTCTCTGATTGGCCACAATTTGGCCGTTATAAATTTTCAAAATATAGTCCTCTTAAAATTAAACATGGTCTGGAGGTCTAGGTGATTTATATCTTCAATCTACATCTTGAAGATGTATATGTTAGCCGGTATATGCGCATGTCTTCATCAAAGAGAGAGATACTTAATGGACGGTTATGCACATTTTGCGGACCATCTTCTAAGTCTGGGTATATAGGCAAAGTAGTATCTTTTATACCATATATCTAGATTCAGTATTCTAATTCTACTGTCTTTTAGTGTTGCTATATCTGTATCTGTATCACCAAACTAAAATTTTATATACTCAATGCGCCCACCGCATGCGCTTAACTAGGGAATGAATAAGTAAAAAAAAACAATAAAGTTCAGACCTTGTGGTCTATATGGCAGATGATTTAAAGTCATGTTTCTGTGGCCTAAAAGAGGGTGTCATATGGCCAGCGCAAATACCAACCGCTTTTACTTTTCCCAAACTAATGTCAGATATCCATTGGAGATGTGTAGAAGCGTCCAAAGATCCCGAAATTCAAAATCCCAGTCATCACTGAGATTCGAACAGGGACCAACGATTCGGTAGTTAAGATATTCACTGCTCAGCCACTGCGTCTTCTGAGAGAGGGAATAAGGGTAGGTTAAAAATATGTTTTCTAGTATCCATAGGTCATTAAGAGCAAGCAATTGCTCTTACAAAAAATGTCATCAATTTATAGAGGATTTCTTAATTTAAAAAAATATTGTGGCATAGAGGATCTCAAGCTGTAGTTATGAAACATAAGAATAATGCTCCAATCTGCGTTCTGTTTCTCTGACAGATATGATTTAATTTGCGCATCGATCCACCGAAGACTTTCGCCCTTTTCACTTCTCTTTTTAAAATCTCATACATTGTCATTCTTATCAACAGCTCAGTAAGTTTCTATACTATTTCAGCAAAAATTTTGAAATGTTTGTCATCGGTATCATAAATGCATAAAATATGGTATAATCTATCTCTCTTTAGGATATCTAGTTTCAGTGTGATTCTATGTTATTGCCACGTTAAAATTTAAATCTATTGTTATGTATTAAACTATTCAAGGGAGATAACAAAGAGGAAGCCAAAAAGATAAGCCGTTTACATCGTGATCTACAAGAGCCGCGTCGTGTTGGTCCTTTCAATGTTTGAAGGGGAGTTCGAGGAAGTGGAAAATGGCGGGAAATCATATGCGCGTGGTGTCGTCTGCTTTACGGCCTTAAACTAATGTATTTTTAATATCAGCAGAAATACACTGCGTTGCCCTTGGATTTTGGGAGAGAAGAGGTCAAGTTATAACAGAAACACTCCCTACGCTCTTATCTAGAGGAACGTTCATACCAAATGTCATAAAGATTGGTAAAAGGTTTTGGTGTCTATAAAGAACATGGGTACATCTCATTACATTCGACTTTAGATAACCGGTTACGTCATTAGTTATGAGCTTATTTGAACAAATGTCCAAATAGGTTGTGTTCTTAGGTTGTATTTTAAGTGAGGATTTAATTTGAATTACCGGGAAGTCAAAAAATCGTATAAGTTCTAAACAACATTTATGAAGGCAAAAGGCAACGCAATATAATAATAATAATAATAAAATAATGACAAACAGTATTCCATTGAGTAAGTTAATCTAAACCTTTGTATAATTTCTTTTTCCTCTATCTCTTGAGTGTTTTGTACATCTAGAATCTTATCAGACTTTGTAGTCTCAACAGGAAATACTTGTAATATATAGGCTACTTCACATTGTCAATAGAGAGTAGTAGAAGTAGTGATAGTGCAGATTGGCAGTAAGATATTGTCTTTAGCGACCTAAAGTTTACCAATGAAAAGGGTTTTTCGAGAGATATCACATTGGTTGAACATTTCAATTTCTTTATTAAGAAAATAAATATTGCGAAATCTAATGTATTCGACTGAAAAATATAGATATAATCGATCACAAGCGAATGTCGCAATCATAGACATAGATAAATATAGACTGGCCAATAAGAGAATTTTATGAGACCAAAATTTGTGAATTGCAATAGGGTTTGTTGCTGAACATGTATGTGTCAGACGCGAATAGCCCAATTTTTCTGTAAAGGAAATTACAAAAGTCATTTCTTCTATATATCTTCTATATAAAATTCAACCACAGACCTATATATATTACAATAAATTTACGTTTTTGATTTCGAGTTTCGATTTATTCAGTGGTTACTGTTTTACTATTGCATACCAAGTATTAGAGTTTAGAAAAACCCAGTTTCTTTTCTTGTGCAATTGTACATATCATTTCTCTGTTAGTAAAGTCCTATATTTAGATCTATGATCTAATTCCAGTCTAGATTCATATAGGCCCTATAAACTTTGAATAGATCTAGTAATAGTATAGATTCTATCTTATGCTATTCCTATAGTCATTTTTTATTAGAATAAAGTATAGATATTAATAAAGACTAAAGTTGATTAATTATTAGATTATTATATATAGACATAGGACATAGATCTAATAATTTAGGCTACCGTAATACATTTACCATAATCTATACTTAACTTAATGTACTTAACTAGATCTATAGATCTATCTATAATTTAGTCAATCTAGATCTATACAATATTCATTATAATATTTCTTCTTATTTAATAAGTTAGTACTTAGACTTAGATCTATTATAGTTTATAATAAATTTACTTTTCAATGCCTAGACCTAATAAAAAAATGCTAATGATTTCTAATGACTGTTTTTTTTTATAGTAATAGGCCTACTAGATCTAGGTCTAGACTTAACTTAAATCTAGTCTAAAATAATGACTGTCTAAGACTCGAGATGATTGAGACTTTCACATGCAGATGTTGTTAGTAATACGGTTAATAATGTCGGCGGGCAAAAACCAAGGTTAGGAGGATACTTATTAGGGAACTCTTGTATGCTGATGATGCAGATTGTAGCTGACTCTGATATTCAGCTCCAGACCCTGGTTTACAAACTATCTGCTGCTTGCCAGAAGTTCGGCAACCTGCAACCGCAGCTGTGTATCAAGGATTGGCCTCTTTAGCCACACAAGAAGTCGCAAAGGGAAAACATTGTCTCACGAGACGTAAAATGCCACAGAGAGAATGTCGGCTGAAAGTAAACTGTATTCATATATAAAAGTCTTTTTTTTTTTGTACTAAAAAAAAATAGGTGCCGGTACACATGATAGATTGCTAACTTTCAACTACGAATAAATTAACAATTAACGTTGAAATGCTATAAAAGTAATAATTTTTCCCGACATTGAAAAAAGGTGCCGGTACAAGTACCGGTGCGTACCATCACAAAAATATATGTATAACTCAATCTTCTTTCATTACATTTTTTTGCGGGGTTATTGCTACTTAATACATTAATACCAGATCGATTTATATAGGGCCTAAGTATACAAGCAGGATCTCAAGCATTGGATATATTTATTTTTTAAATACAAAGTTTTATGGAAGAGGCAATTATGGGCGCCCACAGGGATGTACCTCTGAATTCTGAGTAGTCACGTTTTAGCCATTAAAAAATATTAATGAAATACTTCTTCCAGGTGTGTTTTTTTATCACGTAGATGTAGATTTAATCAGAATCCAGGCGACGCAGTATACTAGAGAAAGCCGAGAAGATCGAAAAGAGCTGGGAAACCATAAAAAAACAAAACAACTAGCAATAGACTGTGGAGAGTGACGTGTTTTTGTTGAGGTCATATGTTCTATGAGGAACCCAAAGAAATGATGATGATGAGGGGTTGTCACGGTCAAAGAAGATCTTTGAAGGTAGCTTGAGTAAAAGGTATCATATGCTACAGTGCAAGTGATCTTGGAAGATGCTTCGTTTAAATAAAGATCTCATGACCGTGACAGACATTCCTATGGTGATTTAACAGAAGGCAGGAGATCCGCTTGTCTTCCATTTCTAAGGTACACTGGTGTATGCAAACGCGACATAAAGCTCTTCAAAGTCGGCACTAACAGCTGGGAAAAAAGTGGCACTGGATAGATCCACAAGAAAAGTAACCTTTAAAAGAAAGTCCTCGATTGCAGATGCCAAGTAGAAATAATGGTGAAAAAACAAAGGATTGGCCTCTTTACTCACACAAGAAGTTACAAGGAATAAAATCATTTAAAGTTTAAAATCATTAAAAAAAAATTTTTTCTCAACATGAAATTGTGTATCGAAAAATGCCGGGTACTTGAAATAAGCTAGTACTAAAAAAACAACACAGATCTTGGGTAAAATACTCATCAAATAAAGTACTGTAAATGTGCACTTTCCCGCGCTATTTTTAACTCTTTTTCTTTTTATAGCCTCTATCTGGTTTGATCTCAATCACCCGTATTTTTGTGCATAATTTTTTTCTCTATCAGGCACACTTATTATTATATCATAATAATGTCAGTTTAATTTATAAAGAGAACTGAAAAATGCAAAGTTATATAGGGAAAAAAGCCACTTCCGGCCCAATAGTTTTGAAAAACGATACGAAACGAAATAGCAGCAACAAACCCTATTGTGTGTACATTATTTTATGTCTATAAATTTTGTTTAATCTCTAAGACTGAAGATCATGCAATTTTTAAATTTTTCATTATTCGGAAATCCGAATTCAATAGATATACATGTTTTCAAGTTACATGAAGTTACTTCCCTATAAAAATGAAAGCAATGAAGATAAGGCCCTATAAAAATGAAAGCAATGAAGATAAGGCCCTATACAAATGAAAGCAATGAAGATAAGTCACTATATCCTTCTATTGGCTAATGAATTTTTGTCTCAGAGAGTTAGGGTAAAAAAACACAGCATCTAACTCACGTATTGTTAAAACAGGATCGCTCCAAGGAGCCTTGACATCAAGCCTACTGGACTAGCTAGACTCTGTGGAGATCCAAAACAGTTCGACTTAAACCATTTCCCGATTTATTTATCATTGTCGTAAAAACATCAACATTGTAGTACATACCAATGATCTTTAAGCTGTCAGTCCTTTTTGTTCCTTAACTAAGTTCGCACATGACGTGCAGCTTTTCTTGCCCTGCTCTCAGAGAGCTCAGACGTTAACCATTATTTAAGAGAAGTAAATAATATTGAAAAAATACTGTCATGACGATTATAATATAGAATGTCAAAAAAAATACAAACATACAAAAACATGTTCATTGACTAACGATGAGAAAAGAAAGAAAACGATATTGTTTCAGTAGATGGGTAGAACATTGAAATTGTTCAAATCTTTAAGTACATTGGAGCTGTGTTAGACGATATATTAAATTTCACTGTAAAAGCGCAGATTACATCACTGAGTTGCAATTTTGCACAATTATTTCTTTTACCTGACAATACAAGAATCATTTTAAAAATTAACCAATTATTTAATTATCTTTTAATAATTAATTACATTGTTTGGTGTATCGAACAAGGGAAAGAAATGTCCTTGATTGAAGTGGTGGTATAAACTGAACTAGTCCCCTTTTCAAACAGCCGCTCTTAATTGAAACAAACAAGACAATCTTTATATAATCATAGGTACCTCGCTAGCAGAGTGGTTAGCATGTCGGACCGACGCGCCCTCCCAGGTTTTTGAGACTAACCCACACAGATGTTTCCACGAAGAGTTAAACAGAGGTATTGTTAAAAACAAAACAAAAACATAACAAAAAAAAAAAAAAGACAAGTAAATATGCTAGAAAATGATTGATTAATAAAGACAGGATGCTTTGAAAAAAAAAAGTTTTTAAACTGAATTTCTTAAAACAGGATTGTTTAAAAAAAAGCATTCTTTTAAACAGGATTGTTTAAAAGTGAGTTTTGTGTCATAAAAACTGAATTGTGTAAACAGCGAGAAACAAATAAAAACGTGAATGATAAGTCTTAGCGTGCGACATTGTTTAAACTTGATTAAACAAAAAAAAATCTGATAAGGTGACTGCCTAAACAGCGCCAGAACAATGCCATGTCGACACCGACAACTGATAAACATTTTGTGCTAATAGACTCGTCAGTAGTTCTCATAAAAGTTCACTTAGGAGCCAAGAACTTATTGCATGCTTCATCTTTACAGACCTCCTTCCTGTTATATTATTATTTAAAATATATTATAATCAATTCTTATTTGACTTTTCCGGGTGCTAGGGCTGGTTCTGATCTGTTAATGTTAACTAAAAAAAACAAAACATTAAGACAATGTCGATTTCACAATGGAATTAGGTGTTGAATTGACTTTTTTTTTAAGAAACCTTAGCATTAGTACTATTTGTTTTTAGCTTTTTCTTCCTAGGAATTCAGAGACCCTAGGCCTCTCTTCTTATTCTTGCTTCTTTTTTGTGCGTTTCTTTTTTGGCCTTTTTTGCTCCCCAAAAGGGTAATTGACGCTATTAGTTTTGTGTGGTCTGTCCGTCCGTTCGTCCCGTTTAGATCT
>JADKLZ010033685.1:0-12975 GCA_021533235.1 Biomphalaria straminea
GGGGGGGGGACGAATTTTAGTTTACAATTCACACAATTGGTATACGAACTTATTACTTGTGTTAATAATATATACTAATTATTTATAATTTTACCTAATCTTATATTATTTCGCTCCCCCCCCCCTTTTTAGTATGATATGGTGAGGTCGGAAGGGGACGATGGATATTTTTATGGATGGATATTATTAGAATATTTTTCAACATTATTCATAAGGTCCTTTTTTAATAGGATGAATGGTGAGATTTAGGTCAGGAGAATGCGTTTCTTCGGTGGAGAATGCAAGAAAACGCTTTTTGGCGTCGAGGCTTCGCCCCGAACCCCATTGATAACTAATGAGGTGTAGATGTCAGGAGAATGCGTTACTGCAGTGAAGTGTGCAAGAAAACGCTTTTGGCGTCGGGGCTTCGCCCCGAATCTACTGATGAATAATGAGCTTTATACTTCAGGAGAATGCGTTTTTTTCAGTGACGAATGCAAGAAAACGCTTTTGGCGTCGGGGGCGAAGCCCCGAACACCACTGATAAATAACGTGTTGTAGTTGTCAGGAGAATGCGTTACTGCAGTGAAGTTTGCAAAAAAACGCTTTGGCCTCGGGGCTTCGCCCCGAAAACTACTGATAAATAATTAGCGTTAGATGTCAGGATAATGCCTTTCTGCACTGACAAATGCAAAAAACGCTTTTGGCGTCGGGGCTTCGCCCCGAAATCTGCTGATGGATAATAAGCTGTAGATGTCAGGAGAATGCGTTTCTGCAGTGAAAAAAATGCAAGAAAACGCTTCTAGAGTCGCCCCGAATCACACTGGCGAAGCATACAGCCCTCCCTTACTCCTCCAGCTTGCCTCAACATGACTTTTTTGTTTTCTTTTTTTCCTGGAAGGTTGAAAAACACTTCTTTTTGTTCTCGTATATATATATATATATATATATATATATATATATATATATATATATATATATATGTGTTAGGGTTTACTGGGAGTTAGGGTTGGGGTTTGGAAAAAAATCGCCCCCCCCCCCACTCCAAAGTTCTGGATCCGCTAGTGATCAGTGGCAGCGGAAATGTATGTGAAACGTTTTAAAACTGGTAGCCAAAACAAGAAATCTTTTCGTATTGGATTCATTTTTTTCCATTTTTTATTTATTAAAGAAACAAAAGCTGCATTGAAAGCAATAGAAAGAAAACGTGTACAGAAGCCCTGTGAATTTTTCGATTTAAATTAATTCTTTACATTTCTAGATTAATCTTGAAAATGAGAATAATCGTTCTAAGTAAAACAAAAATATCTTACCATGCTTCAGTTTCAGACTAGATAAATCTGAGATTCTGCTGGAATCTAAGAAAAAGGTAACAAAAAAAGATGTCTAATTTATTTACCTTCATCGAAAGGGAAATAGATGATATTAGTTTTGTGTAATTTGTTAGTCTGTCGTCAGTCCCATTTAGAACTCATAAATTAGAAAAGATGTTGAAAATCCGACATCATGATATTTTAGACTATTTTTACTATATATAGGGTCCATAATGATCTTCTGGAACCGGAAAGAACGTCCCCAACAATTCTGGGTGGTCAGATGACTACATTCCTTGTGCGCATCTGAGCTCTGTTCACGACGCTGATTATGAACCGTTATGTTGACACTCGTAACGGCTGACCGTAGCAGCTCGTCACAGTTGACCGCTCGTGTAGCGCTGGCCTTGGGCGATTTGCGTCGGCTGACTACACACATACCACTACCCCAATCTGAGCCACCACCAGGTTTATTACAATATATAAGAAAGGAATAACTATGATCAAGAAGATTAACAGACTTTTGCCGAGGACTATGTTAACGATTTATAAAGATACACGATATATTTTAGAAATAACATTAATGTAACTAACCTTCATTGAATGAGTTTGCATCTTTAGGAGTTTCTTCTTCTATGTTTATATTACATTTTGTTCTTATATCTAAAAACATTAGGAACATTGAAATTAATATGGCAAAGATACATGCTAGTTAATTATTTTAACCAAATAAAATTTAATTTAAGTACAGTACAATTTTGATAATAGTAAAAAAAAAAACAATGCATTCATTTTGACAACTTTTATATTCTAATTTTAAATAAATAGTTAAAATAATATATTTAAAAACCACAAATTCTAAATCGGCCCTAGAAATGGTCTAATCAGGTAACGTAAAAATGCAGGTTTCATTATTTTCAAAAAAAAAAATATCTGAATCAATGATCTACAAAGTAGACAAAAGCCCATAGCACAAGACATTACCAAACGAAAATGGAGCTGGATAGGACACACCCTGCGAAATTTAGCTACCAATGTTGCAAGGCAGGCTCTTGACTGGAATCCACAAGGAAAGAGGAAAGTGGGCAGACCCAAGCAAACCTGGAAGAGGTCAGTCATCAGTGAAGCTGAGGGTACAGAAATGACATGACAGCAGATGAAGAAAGCTGCTCAGAACCGAGTTCGGTGGAGAGGTGTGGTTGCGGCCCTATGCTCCCCTGGGAGTACACAGGATTAAGTCAGTAAGTCATGACCTACAAACTATCAACAACTTCAACCCTATCTTTGTGGATATTGAAAGTGTCAAATGTGTTGCCGATAGTTTTGTATTGTTAGTTTGACTAACAACTTGATACCACAGAATGCTGAAATATTTTAATGTGATATGTCCCTTTCAGAACTTGCAAACTATGGGGCAGATGATGTTAAGGTCATCTGTTCTGTTTCTTTGGCCAACGGTTAACAAGCAGGGTTTTATGTGACCAGCACAACGACCAACCGCCTTAACATTCCCTAACTAAAGTCAGGTACCCATGAGAATTGGGTGGACTCAGGGGTGCTCTAAATATCCCGAAGTTAAAAAAAAACAAGTCTTCATCGGGATTCGAACCCAGGTTCAGAAGCCAAGCGCTTAACCATTCAACCACCGCGTCCCCTATTAATGTGATTACATTGTTAATATTCATATGTATGATATGAAATGATAGTTATAAATATATTTTTAAATCCTAGGTGTCCCTTTTAAGACCACATCAGGAAAGAAAATATTAGAAACATAATTATTAGATTGCTCTTCTAACAAGTGTCGACAAACGTTAACTCAAACTCTATGGTCACATCACAAAGTCCTAAGTGCTGAAAATACCTTCTTTCAGGGAACAGTTACAGGAATAAGATAAAGATGAACACAGAAAAAGCGATGGGAAGACATTAAAGAATGTACGGGCCCGTCAGTGAATGAAATTATATTAAAGGCAAAGGACAGAGAGAAATGGAGAAAGACTAAGCTCCTATTTCTAAATTGTGTCCCTAAGTGTTATGTACATGCTTTTAGTTTTGTGATGTATTAAATTTTCAGTTTTTGGTACTTGTCTGGTTAGTGGTCTGTAAAAGTGAATGTGGGTGTCGAAATAGTTGGGTGTGTTGTTTTGAAGTGAACAATTTTCTTGAGTCTAAAACCGAAATAATATAAGGTTAAAGAGAGATTTTCAGAAGACCTATCAACTCTACCGATAAATTTTAAACGAAGTGCTTTTATTTTGTTATTAAATTTTGTAGGCATATCTTTCCTTTTATTTTGTATTAGTGTGTTGTGTTTGATATTGAACATTGTGTTTCTAAAGATACATTATCTAATGATTTTGTATATGTTTTTTTTTTTTTTTTATGAAGTTATGAGGTGGCTCCGCACTCTTGGTCAGGTACAGAATTATAGGAAATATCAAGCTGTTTTCTAGTATCATCTTTCCAAACATTACAGTACCCATATATTGAAAGATTCTTATTATTGTATTGCCTGCTATCTCATCCCATTATTTTCTATCTAAAGTGATGGGTTTTTCGTCCACTTGATTTTAATCTCTTTTCTATTCTAAACCTAAACGGGAAATCGGGGGGGGGGGGAGGGGTTCTCACCTGCCTAACCCCATTATGGCTGATTATTGGATATTAATTTTGGACCCCTTTGCCATTCCAAAACGTGTGAACTTCTCTATTTCTATTGTAACTGCTTTTTTCGAAGAGAGGAAAAGGGTATATCGATTATCGTCTACATATGCCTTTTTTTCAACTACGGGATTAGTCGCTGGGATTTAAATACCTACGAATACTTGGTCTTACTTAAGGCTTTCTAATACAGGGTTCAGGAATAGGGTATATAAAAATGGGGAAAGGGGACACCCTTGCTCGAATGATCTTTTAATGACAAGGTAAAACATTTTGTATAAATGTGCTAAAAATATGGTAAGAATTTGTGTCCCTTATAAAATAGTCTTTCGTGCTGTTGTTTTGTTTTACTATTAATAGTGAATAGTTATAACAAAGTGTATTTTTATGAAATTAAAAAAAAAACGGCTTGCATTATTGATTTGGAAAAAAAATAATTTCGCTTTCAAAAAAAAAAAAAAAATATGCCGTTGCATCAGAACTTTAAAAGGTCAAAATATTGTAATGTTGGATTTTCAATATCTTTTCTAATTTACGAGATCTAAAAATGACGAAGGATGGGCGACACAAATTCCACACAAAACTATTAATGGCTATTTCCATTTCGGGGGCCGCTAAAAATGTACAATCACATGCTGATGCAATTTTTCTATATTTTAATTAATTAATGTGCAATAAGTGTTTATATAAACTATAGGATTGTCAATATAATAAGCCTTCATTTCTTACCTCCTTAGTTACTAAGATAAAAATTAAATGACTAAAAATAAAATAAAAAACAAATCAAAGTACTCTATATTAAATCCTACAAATAAAATAAAGCATAACACAGAAAAAAATATTGAAAGACAACATCAAAAATCGCATGCTTTATAAATGTACACTAAGCGTCTATTTATCTTATTTGAAGTCAGCCCATATTAATTTGATTGATGCATATCGACAGACGCTGTATTAATGTATTAATTTGTATTGGAAACCGTATGCAATTTAATAATTTAAAAAAAAAAATAATACAATGGAATATAATAGTTATGTTGCGTCAATATTTTTTCTTAAGTTTTAGACGTTTTGTTACAACTAAAAATATTTAAAGTTAGTTCTAATAATACAGTAAAGTTTAGCATTAAAAAGGATTCTTTAACTTCTTATTTTCACCTTTCTCAGAGCAAGAATCTTTATTATTACGTTCCGCTGGCAGCCCTTTGATTTTTATGAGCACCATGTTATCAGCGTCATTTTATACCATGATGTGTTTAGCGCAAGTACTTTTTGTATAACTCTAGATTTATTTAAAGAAACTAAAACAAAGACAGAAAAAGTGCATATTTTCGTAACATTGTAGCCCATATTTAGTGATTTAAAAGTATATCTAAATTTAATATTTTTTAGCAAATCATATATTATTAAATACAGATATTACTTCAAATAAGAATTTGATGACATAAATAGTTTCTTTATTTATATCAATTAAATGACAAGGGCTTCTTGTCTTATCTTATATAATACAGACGTTACTTCAAAAAAGAAGATGATTACGTCCTACGCGTCATGCATTCAGTCATGCATATTTACCAGTGACTTAAATTCTGCCAAGTCACTGGTTTTCCTGGCTAGCTCAGGCAAACCATTCCATGCTCTAATGGCACTAGGGAAAAAAGAGCATTTGTACAGATTTGTCCTAGCATATGGGATGAATAATGTGCCTTTATCTTTGTCTTTCTGAGTATTTTATTAAGTTTTCTTTTTGTATTTGGAGATTATGGTTCAGTGTTTTGTGTATAATTGCTACTTTACTCTTAAGTTTTCTATCCTGAAGGATTTCTAAATTTAGTGATTTTACTAAAGGTGTTACTCTAAGTGAAATGTGAATATTCGTTTGTTATGAATCTCATTGCTCTATTTTGTGTCTGTTCTAGTTTCTTAATGTTTTCTTGAGTTGAGGGGTCCCAAACAGAGGATGCATATTCTATTATTGGTCTAACCAAGGTTAAATAGCATTTTAGTTTTATGTCCTTTTTTGATTTATAGAAATTTCTTTTAATAAACCCTAATGCTTTGTTTGATTTTTTATGGTTTCGTCAATATGGGGATTCCATGACAGTTTTTCATTTATTATAACACCTAGGTATTTTGCGTTTTTAGTCTGTGTCACTGGTTTACCATGAATAAGATAAGTGGGATTAATTTGTTTTAGTTTTTTTGTTACTCTTAATAACTGACATTTTTCTGGGTGGAAAGACATGCTCCAATTTGATTCCCATTTCTGTAATTCATCTAATTCTCTTTGTAAAATTTCTGTGTCTTGTGTTGTTTTTATTGTTCTATATATTATGCAATCATCTGCAAATAATCTAACTTTTGTTCCTGAACTAATGCAATTTGGTAAATCGTTTATGTAAATTAGAAATAGTAGTAGACCTAAGACTGTTCCTTGTGGTACACCTGAGTTTACTGTTATTGGTGTTGATTTAGAACCATCTATTATTACAGTTCTCTTCCTATCAGAAAATCTTTAATCCACTGATGCAATGGACCATCAATACCAAAATATTTTAATTTTTTAAGCCAACTATGGTGGTGAACTTTGTCGAAAGCTTTGGAAAAGTCTAGTAAGATAGCATCTATTTGTTCACTATTATCTAAACCTTTTGAAAACTCATCAATTAGTCCTATTAGCTGTGTTTCACATGATCTATGTTTCCTAAAGCCATGTTTGTATGGAGTAAGGACATTATGTTTATCTAAGTTGTTTATGATGTTGCTACATATTATGTGTTCTAGGATTTTACATGTGATGCTGGTAAGTGATACTAGTCTGTAGTTTCCTGGGTCAGATTTTTCTCCTTTTTTAAATAGAGGTGTGACATTAGCTTCTTTCCAGTCCATTGGTACTCTGCCCTGGTTAAGAGATGCCTGGAAAAGTATTTTGAACACAGGTGCTAGTTCTTTGCTTAGTTCCTTGAGTAATCTAGCTGGAATACCATCAGGTCCCGACGCTTTATTCGGCTTGATGCTGGCTAATAGTTTTAGACTCCATTTTCCTGTACTTCTATCTCTCCTATATTGTCTACTTGGTTTAAATTAATTGATATGTCTTTGTCTCCTGGGGTTGAGAATGCTGATGCAAAGTATTTGTTTAGGATGTTAGCTTTAGTTTCATTATCGTTATGCGTTAAGTTGTCTTCTCCTTTTAGTGGCGCTATGCCGGTTGTTTCCATTTTCTCAGACTTAATGTATGACCATAGGTTTTTGTTGTTATCTTTAGATATTACATTGTTTATGTACTCATTCTGCAGCTGTCTGCTTACTTTTTGGGTTAGGTGCTTAATTTTTAAGTACTTTTTATAAACTCTTTCTGCCTTAGTTTCTTTAAATTTTCTATATAGATTTTCCTTCTGTTTACAAAGCTTCTTTAATCTATTATTAAACCAGCATTTATTTATTTTATTTGATGTGTATTTAGTGGGTATGTGATTTTCTATAATGTTTTTAAGATTGTTTTTTATGAAATTCCAGAGGTCATCAACAGGTTGGTTAATGTCTTTTTCTGATAAGAATGTTTGTTGAAAGTTAAATGTAGCTTGGTGTAATTGTGTTAGGTTACATTTGTTACAGAGTAAGATTTTTCTTTTGGGTTTTATATTGGCTACTGCTTTTATCTGACTGCGTATTTTAATGATCTCATGGTCTGAAAGACCAGGGATAATATCATAGTCTGCTACTAATCCAGGTCTGTTGGTTAAGAATAGATCTAATGTATTGTTTAGTCTAGTTGTTTTTTTAATGATTTGATCTAAACTTAGGACTTGATGAAGTAAGTACACATTGAGATTAAGGAAAACATAAGATTTATATTTTTACGACTTTATGAAGATATAATTTACAAGAAGTTAGTTCTGAAATACCCAATTGCCATATAATTTAGAGGATGATGTATATTGATCCATAGTATAATTGTGAAAGTATAATCATGGCGTTAGAATTGAAATTTAAAAAAATTAATCAGTCCTGAAAATATCATTCTACTTTTAAAATAGGCAACTTCTAAAACATTGTTTTACCCTACCTGCAAGTATATCTGCGATTTGAAGCATTACATTCTTTGTTTCAGTCTGTATTATTTTCTTCATCTCATCAAATGACGCATTGTCTTCTAAAACCCATTCTTCTCCTTTTTTCTTAACCTAATGTGTAATTATACCAAAAATATATAATCCTAAGCATATAGAGATATGTTTAAAATACAGACAACATAGTAAAAGTATAAAAATTTCATAACCATCCAGTTAAAGAAGAAAATCATTTCAATGTGCAATAAAGATTATTGTGTTGTTATATTACTTCTATGAAATGTGATACATTTAAATGCGTTTCTAAGATTGTGCATGTGCAATTGTGTGAATTTAAACTTTTTGTTCTTTTAATTATTATCACTTGCTCATACTCCAATCAAAGCTAACTGTGCAAACAAATCTGGAATAATATCTTTTTTTTTTCTTCAATGTAACTAATCTCTGTATCGCTTTAAAAAATTTGGAAACTTTTAAATTACAATATAAATTGCTTTTGGAATAATGTTGCCAGGTCTCACAGACTAGCTTTCCTCCGAAATATATTTTAATGATATTTTAAATGTGCAGTAAAGTAAAAAGACGAGGATAAATAATTATTTATATTATACTTACTATATTTATGTTATCATTTAGTTTTCCCAAATCTTTTTGAACGTTTTCAAAAAACGTCACTGCATATACTATATCTCTTACTTCTGTATATAACCTCATCTGTTTAAAATATCGAAACTTCCTTATTATGTACAATATATCTATTCTATAAAATAGAAAGTAAGGCGTATGTATGTATGTCCAGCATAGAAATGAAAACCGTTTTACCAATCTTGATGAAACTTGACAGAAATGTTGACGACTAGCCGATTATTTGCTCGGAATTACCAGCAGCATTAAAAGCCACGAAAAATGGGAAATCGGCGGAGTTGACAACATTCCTTGTGAACTTCTACAAGACGGAGGAGAAACCATGATAAAAGGATTCTATGCGATTTGCAACTAAATCTGGCAATCAGGAGAATGGCCCAAACTCAGGACCCAATCACTCGCCATAATCCTTCCAAAGAAAGGTGATTTTCAACTCAGTAAAAACTATCGCTACATCGGCATCATAAGCCATCCCAGCAAAATTAAAATTATATTAAACCAACCAAAACTGATAGCAGACAACATCATATCAGAAGAACAAGCGGGCTTTAGACAAGGTCGCAGCACAACAAAACAAATCCTGATCATCAGAATACTCTGTGAAAAAATATCTCTAACACCAAGAGAACAATTTCCATGCATTTATTGTTTTCAAGAGTACTGTTAGCATTGGAGGAAGAAGAATTACCAACGTGCGCTTCGCATATGACATCGTTGGCCTAGCAGGGACATGAGAAGGACTAGCTGACCTGGTGATGCGCATTGACAAGACTTCCGCAACATATGGCATGCAAAAAAAAAAAAAAAGCCGAAAAAAAATCAGCATTGGAAGTAAAAAGCTAATTAGCGTTACCAGCTTCGAATACCTCAACATTATTGTCTCAGATAAGAAAACGAAACTCGAACTATTAGCCCGAATAGCATCGTACACAGCAGAGCTTTCAAAACTTAAAACAATACGGAAAGAAAATCGGCACCAAAATCAGACTGTTGCGCTCCCTGGTTATGGCCAATTTTTATATGCTTGTGTGTATTAGACGCTGACTGCAGAGCTAGAGAGGAGGATCCTAGCAATGAAAATGAGATGCTACAGAAGGATCATAGGTATCGCATTTAAAGACCGCATCAAGATATTAGAGACAGGGTTACTGCAGGGATCGTAACCCTTGATGACCTGCTAACTAATGTAAAAAAAAAACGCAAACTTAAATTCCATGGCCATATTACAAGTTCTGGGGGCTTTCAAAATATTCCTTCAGAGAACAGTACCAGTACAAGAAGAAGAGGCAGACAAAGAAAACGATGAAAGAACGACATAAAAAATGATCTTTTTCTCTATCAATCTATTAATCATTCAATCAATCAATCAATGTTTCTATCTATTTATCTTTATCAATTTATCGATAAATTGATAAAGGCGTATGTGTGTATGTTTGTATGTATGTATGTATGTCCCCGTATATAAATCAAAACCGTTTCATTGATCTTGAAAAAACTTGACAGAAATGTTCCTTAGGTACTAACTTAGACCTGTGTCACTGTGTGTATGAATTGTAGCCCAAAAAACAAACTTAAAACCCTAAAAAAAAATAAAGTTGTCCAACTCTATTACAGCTATACTATTTTATGGATCTAGGCTTTGTTTACAATGTAGACATGAGAAAAGATCGAAAGGATTTAGATCTAGATCTAATTTTAAGAACTACACTTTTCAATTATAGTTTTTTACTTTGTCACTTACAAGTATAAAAGAAGGTCCATTGATTTCATTATTTAATAAAATTATTTTTCAAATTTTTGTTTCAAAAGCATTTTTACATAAATTCGTTCTTTTTATATGCGAATCAAATATCCTGCTGAACATACTTTCATTAGACATTACCGAAAGGTTACACTCTTACACATCTCTATTCCTAGATCTAGGTCTAAAACTGTAATTCAACTCTTAAGATGATAGAACTTCTCTTCGCAAAGCTAGTTTTAATCTTTAAAACATGAACATACATATTCAAATCATTTCATATTTCAATCAAATTAACATTGAAATTTGTATTCTAAAGCATTTTTACATGATTGCAACTATTATCCTAATATCGCGTAAATTAAGGTCCAGCAGGTATTTATAGCTCCATTCATATTTTTTTAAATGTGAATTCACGCATTCGCTTTACTTTAAACATCATTCTTTTCTTTAATTGTTTCTAATGCACTATATCACTGAGTACATCAGCAAAACGTAAATTAAGACCCGCGGGCAGCGGGTAATATCTGTCTAGTATATATATATATATTATAAACCTGGTGGTGGCACAGATGAAGGGGGGTAATTGGTGTGTGTAGTCAGCCGACACCAAATCGCCCCAGGCCAGACGAGCGGTCAAGCGTGACGAGTTATGACAGTCAGCCTAGACGCGTCGGTTCGCGAAACCTCGGCGGGGTGAACAGAGCTCAGGAACGTCACGAGAATTATAGTCATCTGACCACCTAGAAACGTCGAGGGGCGTTCTGTCCGGTTCGAGAAGGCCCGCAGGGACCCTATATAAGGAGTGCAGGTATCAGAGACCAACCAGTCACAACTTCCCGATCTACGGTTCGTTACGACGGCTCAGTACAAGTTCGAGGCGAGACAGAGAGACCAGTGCAAGAGTTGATACG
The DNA here is from genome assembly GCA_021533235.1 of Biomphalaria straminea. Classification (NCBI taxonomy): domain Eukaryota; kingdom Metazoa; phylum Mollusca; class Gastropoda; family Planorbidae; genus Biomphalaria; species Biomphalaria straminea. The sequence continues at coordinate 11,330 of JADKLZ010033685.1, forward strand.
GCGATACGGTGTTAACGGAGAGCTATTTGTACAGTCTTATGTTACGTGCTGCCAATTGTACAATATTGGCTGTTATTTATTAACATTAAACTTTTACGTTACTTTGGAGCCCGGAGTTGTCAAGTTCTTTCAGTTGGTGGTGTATGGTGCAGTTTGCAGAGAGCCTAGATAGTGAGATTCGTAACACTGTTGTCAGAAGTGGGATCCTGCTATGGCTACTATGAAAACGCTAGACCAACTCCTTGTGAAGGATCTTAAGCAAGAGCTCCGTAATCGAGATCTGAAGACGAGCGGAAATAAAGAAACCTTACAAGCACGCCTTCGGGAAGAGTTGATGAAAGAAGAAGAAGATCCGGACACGTATCTTTTTGAAGTCCAACCGGATGTGTTTTTTAAGCATTTATGCCCACAGCTACCGATTCGGTTTTATTTTAAGTCTTTATTTTCAATTAATTTTTTTCTTTTAGGTTTACTTATGCGCATTTAGACCTTAACACCGTCAAAGTGGGCGTGTAGCTAGATCTAGATCTAGTTCAAAGTCAAAGTGTTTAGTCATTTACTTGGCTCAATGTGTTTAGTTATAGACTAGACTACAATTTCATTCAAGTTTTATTTTTAGATTCTTGATTTATATCTACATAAAATTAATTATTATTGATTATAAATTTATATGTTATCGCTTTTTGTCACTCATTCATGTGTCATGCACATCGCTATGTAAACACACTATGGTTAGAGAGGCCGCGTAGTGATACGAATGAAGTTAACTTCAGGGGTCATAATATCGCGCATTATAAAAGGATATTATTGAACTAATAAACTACTTACATAATGCAATTTACTTTCCAATGTGTTTTGTTTAAGCATTTAAGCTTACCGTTACCGATTTGGTTTAATTTTAAATCTTTACTTTCAATTTACTTTTTTATTTAAAATTTACTTATGCGCATTTAGACCTGATAACGACGTACGAAATGAATGAATGATGATGAAATGAATGAAATACGGCTAATGTGTCTACGTCAACACGCTAAGTGTATCTAGGTCGACACAAGCTCACACTCACAGTATTTATAGTCTTTTACTATAATAACTACTATAGCATTCAAATTGTTTAGATTTTAGATCTAGAGCTACATACAATTAAACAAACAATGTTATATTAACAATTACATCCACGTCTTCGATTTGATTATAAAAGATATTTTATTGCTTTTTGTCGCTTACAGAATTCACCAAGGCAACGCGTGTTGAGGTCATGAACTTTCGGCTGTAAATAAAATTAAAAAACAGATGTTAGCTTTTGACTAATAAATTGAATAAACTCTATTTTGCGTTATTTTTGTATTTAGGTCATTAACAGTTCAATATTTTACTCTCTTAAATTTACGTTTGACTCTACTCTTAAATAAGAATACACATTTGAAAAACTCTTATATTCTAAAGATACTTTTCAGTTTCAGACGTGAGTTTATTCAAGAATTTATGAAACGTAAACAAGACAGCGAGATCTATACTAGATTATATCTTTAATAAGTATAGACTATTATACAGAAAACATTTAAACTTCTATTGGTAGGTACTGTAATCTATTATATATAGCTTACATAATTGAAGCAAAACAAAAGTAGATCTAGGTCTAGAAT
>JADKLZ010033693.1:7959-31258 GCA_021533235.1 Biomphalaria straminea
TTTAAAGAAATCAAGTGATAAAGAACATAATTATTGTAAAGTAATCTTGCCGGCTCAATAAAAAATAATACTATTTTTTTCTGTGCGTTCAAAAATTGTTTAAATCTAACATCCTATTTTGTCGACTATTTCCAACTGACTCATCTAATTTCTTTCTCGAACTGAAATATAAATACGCCTTGCGGGGATACTGGAAAAAAAAAAGTCATTTTGTAATTGAATGTGTCTTTCACTAAATAAAACAGTTAATTGCTTACAAAAGCATTTTATTCTTCCTTCAAGCAAAAATTATTATTTTATTTGTAAAGCATTGAATTGTCGAGGAAGCGCACCTGTCGTTTGGTTGGACACTTTCAGCTAAGTGGAGAGAGAGGGGCAATGCTGTTCGGCCATGACGTTGTTTGGCCATGAGTAATGCCCAGGCATTCATTTTTTTCTGAAAGATGCCCCATTCATACTATTATGAATTGCTTGTATGTGTATGATCAAACTAATGTATTGAAAGCCAACGGATGCACCTAAAAATAATCAAATATCTCTGAAAATCAAGCGTTGCGTCCTAAAGTTTCTCTTCCTCTAGCCAGCTTTTGGCGCTGAGCCGTCGTCTCTATCACAGACAGTGAGACTGGGCCAAGGAAAAATAGTGTGCTGTTTTCTTTAGTTGTTCAGCACTGCCGTACAGGGTGTTGGTTATGTTGGGATGTAGTGGTAGTAGGGGATGAAATGACCAGGAATGAAATGATTGGGTTAAAGTGACCGGGAATGAAGTGGAGTACGACAAGAGATGTGTGCGACTCGAAGCAAGTTAACTAGGGTAGAGTTAACGGGAGCTGACTTGAGTTGTTAAAGTCTATACAAGCGAACTACAGTGGACTTGAGCCGTTACAGTCGATACAGTCGATGTAAGACGTGTACGGCTCTGATTTGTGCAGTGAGGACGACTCGGAACAGCTGAGTGGAGCGGAATACGGCTCGATGAAAGTTGAGAAAGATTGAAGTGCAGCTCGAAGTACAGTGAATTGTAACCAACCAGATTTGTACAGTCTTCTAAGCTAGATCTACTTGTTACAGTTACGAATTGTTACAGAGAGTTTTAGTCAATAAAGTTATGAGGCTGAAAGTTTAGTTGTGAAGTTCATTGCAGTGTTTTGATTTGTGTGCCTACTAGTATATTTAGCCAGAAGATTCAGAAATACGTAACAAGATATATATATATATATGTTTTCCTTCTATTTGCAAAGCTTCCTTCATCTTTAACTCAACCAGCATATATTTGATTTGTTTCATGAGCATGTTGTTGATATAAGATTTTCTATAATGTTTTTAAGATAGCTTTAAATGAAATTCCAGAGGTCACCAACTCTTAATGTCTTTTTCTGATAATAATGTTTTTTTGAAATTTTAATGCAGCTTGTTTAGTTGTGTTAGGACCTGTTAGGTAGCATTTGTTCCAGGATACTATTTTCCTTTGGGTTTTATAGTGGCTATAATGCTTTTATAGGACTGTGTATGTTAATGATGTCATGGTCCAATAGTTTAAGGATAATATGCTGATCCACTACTAATCCAGGTATATTAGTTAACTCTTTCTTTCCGTAATTATTTGATTGAATTCTTTATTTCGCCCATTACTATTTCACTTCCATTGTTATGATTAAGTTAAAAAAATAATTAAACATTAATTTAATTTTATGAGATCAAATCAACGATGGTATCGTCAATTAGGAGAGAAAGAGTTAAAAAGAGATCTTGCGTGTTGTTCATGCTAGTTATTTTAAATAATTTGATTTGAAATTGTGTGAAACGCTGATTTATGTCCTTTCAGGATTTGATGTAGATCTATAGTTTATAGGATACCTCAGATTTGCTTGTGATATCAGTGGTTTAGCTGTTTACATTCTTGAAATCCTTGGGCTCTGGCTTCTTTTTGGGCTTAGTTTTTTATTTATTTATTTTATTACCAATTTAATGCATGTACAAAAGCATATAAACTATTAAAATGGATAATTAGTTAAATGAAAGTAACTTTTAAAATGTTTAAAAGTTACCGATTCTATCTGTTAGCTGGTCAGGAGGCGCAGTGGCCATATCAATTCAGCTAAGCATTGTTTACCTTACCAGTAGCCAGGTGGTGTTGCTACTGGGTGAGTCCATCTGTGCACTTTGGTGCAATACCAAAGTGTGAACTTCACCTGGGCGACCAAACCGACACAACTACTAAATAAATAGCTAAACTAGCTAAAATAAAAGAGCAACGATGAAACTTTCCTTTAGTGTTAAAACAAAACAATACTTTATTTACATTAAGTCCAATAGAATATCTATCAGACAAATAGACCAATAGTAAAAGATATATACATACATATATATAGGCAGAAATAAACAGCTAGACGAACCAAAACTAAAATGAACTAAACTATGTAACCCTACTAGACCGACACTTATCAAAAACTAACTAAAACCACTATTACCACTACTATCAGACCAAAACTATTATAACTACAACTAACCTCTACCTACTAAATCTAAACTTATCAAAACACTAAAAATCTAAACAGCAGTATGGCAGACGGGAATAATAGCCTGCAAGTACAAAAATAAATAAACACATATTAATAAAATAATAATACAATAAGGAACTAGACCTAGTCCTAGTCTAGCACATTTTAAAAACACAGGCTGGTAATAAATACCTTCAGGTGGCTTATTAAATCTAAAAACACAAGTCTAAGCCACCACCAACACAGGCCAGGCTAGACTAAAATAAACAACATTTGCTACATCTAATCAAAGCCATATGTTAACGATACAAGATTAATAAGCATTTGATTTAAATAGACCAATACTCGATAAGGCTCAACAAAGACGCCATCATGGATCATTGAGCACCAAGCCATAATCCATCTACATCTACTATAACAATAACAAATCTAAAATAATCAAATACCTATTTAGACAATATAAAAATAAAATAAAAACATTTTCTAACTTACAGGCAGTCGACACAATGCACAAATAAATGTAGTAATTGCCACCCATTGCTAGCCAAAGCCAACCTACTCAAGGCTCACACAGGAAAAGGAAGAGGCCGGAAAAGGAAGGGACATCGCTGTGCGCACTCTAACTTTAAAATTAAAGAGCTAAAGCTAAGCACTAGCATATAAAACAAAATAAAAGCAGATCTAAAATCACAAGCTCACATATCTTAAAGGTCTATATTCCATTGTCTCCTCTTCACAACTGTTTTCTTTTTTGAGTACAAATGTAACCTTGCGGTGTTTTATTTATTTTTGGCTTCTAATTTGTGTGGTTTTCCTGGCCATGCATCTTCATAATTAGAGGTTTTCCCCCGTTTTCTGCCTCTTTCTTTTTCCGGTGTTGACCGACTGGACCAGCCAGTAACCATGTAGTAAATATTTATGTTGTGTTAGGCTTCATGCTGGGATCGCCGGTACGTTTGTAAAATGTCTTATTTCTTTTTATTTTTACTTTATTTAGTTAGATTAATCTTGATTGTCGTTAGATTAATTTTATTTGTTTAGATTTAGGCCGATTGGTTATTTCCAATCTCGGCCTAATTAAGTAGCCTATTGCCCGGTGTGTAGCCGGAAGGTCCATCCGAATTTGAATGTGGCGTCCCTTCTCCCATGCTGTAGCCCCATCTTTAATGTAGAAATAATTCTTTTCCTTATTTCTTTATGTTATTATATTATGTGTAAATATTTTAGTATTTGTTATGGCTTTTTATAGCTAGATCTAATGTTTATTTTGTTGTCTAGCCCAACTAGTGTTGTGGTATAGACATTGATGTGTGGTTTTATATGGCTTTAATTAGCCACATGCAGGTAATTGCATTTGCCTCATATAAATGATGTTGGTATAAATTCCTAGATCTAGATCTGGGCCTAAGATGTTAATCTTTTATTTTTATATTGGCTCAGTGGCGTAGCATCCATGGCGCGAAGGGGTTCAATGAACCCGGGCCCACAACCATTAAGGGCCCACTGCGCTTTGGCCCATGACTCTTAACTAGTTGAGAACTTGGGAATGACACCAAAGTGAAAAAAAAATGCACATTTGTAAAAACCGATCAAAAAATAGAATCTAAAAAGCTCCATTAAAATATTCTGAATTTAGTCTCAAAATATATACAAACGCAAAAGCCAGTGTTTTAACTCTTTCTTTACTAATCGACGATACCATCGTTGATTTTCACCTATCAAATTTAATAGATGTTTTTTTTGTTAAACTTGACTTTGAATTATATAAAAAGAGCATGCATTTCCCTTTTATTCTAGACCAAATACAACATTTACTGATAGCAAACAACAAAACTATTGAAGCCCAATCATAACAGGGGTACTGAAATAGTAATGAGCAAAATAAGGCATTCCTTCAAAGCGTGGAAAAATAATAACGGAGAGAGTTAACCTTTAATGTAAGGATTTGCTTTCCATTAGGTATAGCCTCAATCGTGCATTTTAAATGACAATCATTTCCTTATCATCCCATTCTTTTTTTTTCCTTGTCTGTTCATAAAACAGTAGTATTACAGGAATGGGGGTGGAGGGGTAGAGTTTGGTTAAGAAATAAGTATAATACTGGATGTCACTAATTAAATTTTCGATACAGCTGCAAATTATTCATTTTTCTTAAAGCTTTATTTTTTTAAATTTTGTTTTGTATTTATAGTATGTGAAATCCACTTTTATGTTGCTAGCGCATTGTCCTTGGTTTTCTAAATAAAGTCTGACAGACCAGACATAATATCAAACAAAAAAGTTATATTCAAAAATGTAATAATAATCTTCATGCTCGTCATACGCATACTTATATTGTTTCTGTACAGTTATAGGGGGCGCGAATGGTTAAGCTCTTGGCTTCCGAACCTGAGGTCCTGGGCTCGAATCCCGGTGAAGACTGGTATTTTGAATTTTCGGGATTTTTAGGGCGCCCCTGAGTCCACCCAACTCTAATGGGTACATGACTTTAGTTGGGGAAGGTAAAGGCGGTTGGTCGTTGTACTGGCCACATAACACTATGCTCGTTAGCCTTTGGCCAAAGAAACAGATGACCTTAACACCATCTGCCCCATAGATCGCAAGGTCTGAAGGGGACACTTTACTGTTATAGTAAACATATTGTTTCATTATAAAAATAATTTTGTAACTCTAACAGACCCCAGAGATTTTCGGATGATATAGGATGGAGGTCCTTTGTCTTGGGTTCTTAAGAGGAAACATTTTAAATTATTTTTTTTTGAATATTTGCTTTGAGAACAATTTTCAAGATTTAGGTAAATTGACTTTGGCATCATTTTCCGGACCTTTGCTTCAGTCTACTCGACGTTCATGATGGAAATCATGGATTATATTTTTGAAATTATTGCCTTCACAAAATTTGTTTTTATAAAATATACTTTGTATTATTATTGATATGAAATAATGTGTTATGTGTTTTCTTTTAAATAAATATAAAAAAAAAAGAAGAAAGCCAAAAAAAAAGAGGTGAAAGAAATACCCCACAAAAAAGGCAAGAAACAATACTAGAGTCCAAGGATTCCTATGATGAAAAAGCTAATGCTGAGGTTAAGACCCGACATAACCTGAAATCATAATCAATCTTAGATTATATATATTCCTCATGAGCTCACTGCAATGCTGTTTGGCTTCAGTCGTGGGTTGACGATAAGTGAAAAACTTAAAACCGTATCGGTCTGTCCAATTGTGGAGTTACCTGATGTCCAGGAACATCGTTGATTAGCACAGCTTCAAGTAAAAAGTTTTTCTTTCAGAACTTGTGGTCTATAGGGTAGATTATTTAAAGGTCATCTGCTTCTGCGGCCTAGTGTTAACGAGGGTGTCATGTGGCCAGCACAACGACAACCAACCGTCTTTACTCTTTCCCCAACAAATGTCAGGTAAACATTAGAGTTGGGTGGACTCAGAGGCACCCAAGGATCTCAAATAAAAATCCCAGCCTTCATTAGGATTCGAACCCGGGACTCCCGGTTCAGAAGCCAAGCGCTTTACCGCCCAGCCACCGCGCCTCCGCAGCCCTTAGTGTTGGACATAAAACTATCAGATCAATAGGACTTCAAGCTGATCTATCAGATCAATAGGACTTCAAGCTGATCTATCAGATCAATAGGACTTCAAGCTGATCTATCAGATGGTAAATGATCCGACAAAATCATTAACTATGAATTATTTTGGATCTTCGCTCTTTGTAATGAACTTGAAAAACTGATCTTGTCATGTCCACTCGCTAATGCTCCTATATCTGCGACTATAACCTTATAATTGATGATTTCCAGCGGGTATATTACAATGAACAGTGTATTTGATCATGAACTATATACAACTTCTCAATTACCTTGACTGCTCAACAGTATTATATGCACATATATCTGCGACTCTGAATTTTTAACTGATGATCTGCAGCGCAGCAGATATGTTACATAGAACAATGTAAATGATCATGAACTATATACAATTTTTCAATAACCTTAACTATTTAACGTGGATGCGTGTACACGTTTGTCTTATGTGTTCTGTAAGTGAAAGTATAATCTGAATAAATGTAACAAAAGTCTGAGATCTTTTCAGTCTATGGTGTTTGTAACAACTCCAGGACCTCTGGGTGTCAAATGATGAAGATTAGTTGTACCGGGGTTTCATTGATGGAAACATTATGCTTGAGCAATTCCTCATGAGCTCACTGCAATGCTCTTTGCATTCAATTTTGATTTGATGAAAGGTTTTCTTTTGACAATGTAAAACCTTTTGAACTGCTGAAAAAAAAAAGAGGACAGGTTAACATCTCGAAGCTGGTGCAGTTCTGCCAACTTGTGGAAGTTTCTCCGTTGGTGATGTGGACAAACGGTCAGGCTGATAAAGTTCCTTTATACCTGCATACAATGACGACAAACTCACGTCTTATCCGCAACATGATGATGACTGAGTGATGTCCAGGAACATTGTTTGCGTTGATTAGCCCAGCTTTAAATATATAGTGTTGGACTTAAAGTATAGAACAATAGGAATTCAAGCTGATTTGTCAGCTGGTAAACACACCAACACAAATATTAAGGATTGTGTTTCCCGGAATTTTTTTTCTCGGCTTTCAGTTTGCATGGAAACTGGAGACGGCTGCCTTCGGGAGAATCCCTGTTTCATCGTTTGGCATGTGAGGACAAGTATAATACATGTGTTCGTACATGTGTCTACTGAAACAGTCTACAAAAGAAATAGCCATGGTGTCTACAGCCGGAAATAGGACAACCAAATGAACTATGAACAATTTCTGGGGAAGCATGATATTACTTGTCGTGAAAGACCATGAAATTTGTTTTCTTTGTTTTTGACAATGTAAAACATTTTGAACTTCTGTAAAAAAAGACTGACATCAAAGATGGTCAAGATGGGAGGCAAATGTCTGTCACTCATGAACCTGACTGCTCCCTTGGTTGCCATGAGCCGATTGTGATAAAGGGTTTTCTCCGCCGGATTCAGGCCGGGGTTTCGTGACAGATAGGAGCCAGACCTTATTTCCCTGCGCTGGTTACTTTTGTGATTCCGATTTTGATTCTATATTCAAATTTGAAACCAAAGCCCAAGAGATACAAAACGAGATATTTGACATGATGGGCAATGCAGTGCAGGCAAAAATACAGGTACTTAAAAAATTCCATTCTACACCATTTGTCTCTTTCATTGGTGACAGGCTCAAGACAAATAAAACGTTAATATCAAATTCGTATTTTTTTATACTGCTAGTGATGATGACGGAACACCCAAGAAATAGCAATTAGATAGTCATTTCTGTGTTTTCGTATTTGTGAGAATCAGGCGTTAGCAGTATTAGCTGAACAAATGCTCCTAGTAATAAAAAAAATCCCCTTTTATCCTCAAATAAACTGCTAGTCTAAAGCTATGAAAGTGCTTCCAATATGACTGGATATTTGAATGACCTTTGGGGATTGCTGCTTCAAAAGAAGCCGCTAGCGCATTTAGAAATAGATGCACTGGTTTTTTACTTTGTTACTTAGAAGGCTAGAGAAGTAAATATTCGATCTGTTTACTTTGAAATATTGGACGTAGATCTAGTTACTATCTTGTATCAATGTTTCAAAATTTGACACCTAGAAGTGTTTTAGAAATGTAAATAAGTAGAATGGGAACTTCCACTCATAAAACATTTCTTTATATATTTGAAACTCCATCCACTCGTTGAATGCTGTTATAAATTATACAAACATTGACTTTTAATTCGTGTTGGAGTTGTAACGAGGTCAAACGTGATAAGATTATTTAAAAAAAAACTACTCTATTTACATTGGAATGTCTTTTGGTCACTGTACCGATACATTCAGAGGACTCAATTGTTTTGTCATGCATCGTAGCTATTTGTCTTTTTGAGGGGAGGGGGCCCAACGAGATATAGTCTTGAACCCGGGCCCACGGGTACCTTGCTACGCTATTGTATTGGCTTATAACTTGTGTTTGTTTGTGTTTTTTTACATTATAGGCTATCATTCCTCGCCTGTAATGCTACCTCGCCAACAATGCCGGCCTTACTCGCCAACGAGGCTGCCTGCCATAAGGGCTTGCTTGCCAACAATGCTAGCTCGCCATTATTGCCCTGCAGGGTTTATTATATTAGTTGTGTTGTAGTGGTTGAATTGTAGATCTAGGACTAGTTTAGTCTTAGTTTTTTTTAGTAATGGTAGTGAATTATAGCTGATTTGGCCTAGTGTAAGATAGTTTGGTTAGGGTTTGTTTAGTGTAGGGTTTGTTTAGTGTAGTAGTTGTCATTAGTTATTGGTTTGGTTGGGTTTTTGTTGTGATCTAGTCATTTGGGTTTCCGTTGACTTAGCATTAGTTACTTAGTAGGTTGTTTGTTTGTATATATTTTATTACTGATTCGTGTTGATTTATTGATTTGATTTCTATTTTGATGTAAATAAAAGTATTTTGGTAATTTGTTCTATAAATTTAGTTATTTGTTTCATTTAGTTGTCGTTTTATCTTAGTTTAGCTTAGTTAGTTAGTCTAGTTAAGTAGTATTCTAGTATGGTAAGTGCCAATCTGGTCACTCATGTGAAGTCCACCCTTTGGTATTGCACCAAAGTGCAAAGAATGGACTCATCCAGTAGCGTCACCACCTGGCTACTGGTAATGTGAATTGTTAAGCTGCGTAAGATTGGCCGAAGCGCCTGTGACCAGCTAACATTTATAATTGGCTTTTGTTCCTTTTCACCAGTGTGCTTCAGTTGAACTTTGTAGTGTGGTTTGTCATGAGTATGTACCGATATTTGTCCTAACACATTTTTTTACAATAGCACGTATCATTTTGTCATCATAGACTAGAGATTAGACTTAGACCAAACTTGGTAGATGGAAGAAATTGAAATAATATCGTGTTTCTTGTCATTGGCGACATTTTGTTCCCCGTAACAGCTTAAGACAAAGGATCTCTATCCGATGTTATTAAGTCGACATAAGGTTCAGTTAGAGTAGCATTGGAAAAAACAACAAGAAACCTTCGTGTTTACCACTATATTTTATTTGTAATTTAAATTTCAATCCATCACTTCACGTGTCCACATTGTAATGATTATGATAGAAACACACAATTTATGTTTAAATCTTGTTCGTTTTCTTTTCTTTTAAGCTTTAGGTACAAGTGCTGTATATTATTATTTCTGAACTGGCTTAATAGTTCGGTCAGGGTTCTTTTTACTATACGCAGTTATTCTGGCTTGTTCATATAAGTGTCCCTACTATCTGGTCTCCGGGATATACAAATAGCCCCATTCTGTAGTATTTCCACGGGGTTGCCGTGAATGTATACCTGACAGAATACACTCAAGTTCACTTGCCACAAACTCTCAGATCATGTGACGTAACCACAAGGAAGAACTATTTTTTTTCAAACGTGTTGGCTTCCTTTAAAAGAAAGTTCTTGAGTAGTTTCAACCCGAACTTTAACACAGGTACATACACACTCTTACACACTTACATAAATACTTGTCCTATGACTTTAATAACAATGGGAATGTCAGAGTAACCTACAACTTTAATTGATCTATTTTAGCTTTTGCTACATAGAGCTGAGATTTAACAAATTTATTCAGAATATTTAATTATGCAATAAATTACTATCTCTATCTAACCAGTGAAGTTATCAAATTGATATTCAATAATCTTTTTAAATAATAAATCTAAATTAAAAGGATGTAGGCCTACATATATATTGCTATTAACAACTTTACTGTAGCACTCTAGATTTATGTATTATGAGAATTTCAGTCACTCTTGTAAGGTTAAAAATATGAATCATCTTACGTCTAAGTTTCGGTAATTTGTGTAAGACCTAGATCAAGATTGTAGACCTAATGTCATAAAATACTAAACTAATCTATTTTTTTATTTAATGTTGCTTTCAGCCTGGTAACAGATTAACAAGACGTTTTTAATTATAAATCTTATCAAAATTACATCTAAATTATTCCATATTTATATTTTAGATCTAGATCTAGTGGATCTATAAGAGTGCTAAAAATCAAAAGTTTAGTTCAGGTAGATCTACATCCTCATTCTAGTTTGTAACTGTGCTTGGAAATCGATCAGACAATTCCGGTATAAACTTCATTCCTGATTTTGTTTTCTTTTTCAATTTCAAATAAATACAAAAAGATTATCTTCAAATGTGTGGTCTCAAATGTGTATCCCGAGGCCCTCGGGAGTGACCTCCAGCTGTCTCGTTCTGAGGCCGCATGCAACCAGGTGCTCTCTCCTATCAGACTATATCAGCTTTTTGTTTCTTTTTTTTTTTTTCACTAGAGGTTGAGCGTCTGAAACACTGCTCTTTGAAAAAAAAAATCATATCTATACTATAAAGTTGAATGTTTAGCGTATGTATGTATGTATTACTATGTATGTATCGAATAGAAATCAAAACCGCTTGACCAATCTTGATTAAACTTGCTAGAAACGTTCCTTGGGTTCCAACTTAGACCGTAGTGTATGTATTGTAGCCCTAAAACAAACTTAAGACCCTCAAAAAAAAATAAAGTTGACCAACTCTATTACAGCTCTATTATTTTATGGATCTAGGCTTTGTTTACAATGTGTTGACATGAGAAAAAATCGAAAGGATTTAGATCTAGATCTAATTTTAAGAAATACACTTTGCATTTATAGATTTTTACGTTGACGCATGAAAATGTAAGATATAGTCTAATGTATTTTATGATTGTATGAGTTGCTTATTGCCTCCATGGTTTTAGGTTGTGAGCTTCGAGTTGTGACACTGAGACACAAGGTGTGCTATGTTACTTCGAATAAGTTGATTGTTTGCATTTGACCATGTATAATACTAGTTACTAGACCCGTATTCATCTGTCATATAATATTATATTATTTACTCATTAAATTGTTACGTTTACATTCTTGTTGTTTAGCTGATATCAGTTGAGTAACCATTAGTATTAATATTGTTCATGTTCAACAATTTGTTGTTCAGTTAACGACATGGATTTGTTGTTCAGTAAGCCATAGTTATATAACGGCTTTTACTCTTTGCATTGATTTATACTGTCGAGGTGTGGAACCTGGAAGTGCAAGGATCTCATGCCTACCCCTAAGGGCCCTAAAGCATAGAGCTGGAAAAAAAACAACCTGACAAGTACATAACATGATTGGTATGTGGTAAATTTTATAAGATTTATTTACATTCTTAAAATACACTTTTAAAACATAAAAGTATTTTGACACTTAATATAATATTTTTCTAATACTAATTTTTTGTAGTTCTAAAATGGGCTGTCGATAAGTCAAATTATATATGCTGTAGAAACTACCACTGTATGGTTTGTTCCAGAAAAATGTCATGTAGGCTACATTTAAAAAGTTCCTTAGCAAGATAAAAACTACTCAATCAGTGTAAAAGCGACTCGAGGCATCTGTTAAGTTGGAGTGGACATATTTTGTCTTTTTCTCTCAGTGTCTTGTAAAAATATAATCAAACAATAGCTAATAGATACTTCAAACCTCTACTGCAGGGGTGGGCAACCTTTTTCAACCGAGGGCCGCATTAATGAAATTTGGGGACTAGGCGGGCCGCATATATATATATACTTGTTTGAAAAGATTTAACAAAGCACATACAATTCATGTACAAACAACAAATTAAAATGCTTTCGATGATCAACACTAGGTCTCTCTTCAAACTCTTCATTAGAGATATTAGGAAAGGGTCACAGTCAATGTCCATCAAGGAACCTAACAATTTCTTTCTTTAGATTACATATTGATCTAATGATTGGCCAGTGAATACAACTGTTTTACCAAACATCATAATGTTTTAATTCCAAATCTTCACATACTTTTGGTAACTGCCAGTCGGGACCGGCCTTGGGCAATTGGAGGCCATGGTCGAAGTGACTTTGGTGGCCCCGAATAAAATAAGAATATACAAAATAAAGGAAAATATAACATTTTGAAATTTATTAAAGACCTAATGTACTTCGATCAATAACATTTAAAATTTCACTGTTCCTTTTCTGTAATATCAGATTGTATCTCCTGTGCGAGCCATTCAATAATCATGGACCTTAGCAGCAAAATACTTTGACCATGCCTAGTGACGGCCACTGATTTTCAAATTTAAAAAAATTTGCTCCATACTTATAAACAATTTTGCGAATTTTAATGTAGCTATGTGTAAACTTTCCAGTTACTAATGTATGGTTTCAATATTTTCTTTATTTTAGTTTTGTTTTTCTTAGTCAAAGCTCCATCACTTGTTACCCTTGCCATCTTGTACAAGCCAACCCAACTCTTTCAAAACATTAAAGCATTAAATAAATACTGGCTAGGACTTTTGTCTTTTACTGAATTTATATAGTATTGATAGTAAATATAATCTTCGTATTTTTGTCAAAACTCTTTAGAAAGACGTTTGGAGAGAATGTTTCTTTAGCGCCTCTTCATTACAAATGATAGGAATCCAAAGTTTCAATAATGTCTAAAGATATTTAAAATGATTTATTTAGGTTTTTGCGGGCCGCATAAAACACTTCGGCGGGCCGCATTTGGCCCACGGGCCGTAATTTGCCCACCCCTGCTCTACTGCATGGTTTGTTCCAGAAAAAATGTCATGTAGGCTACATTTGAACAGTTCTTTAGCCTGTTGGCGTGATATCTATTTCCGTAGTTCAAACTTTAGAGGTAGTGTTTATCTTCCTAAGGAAACAAGAGACTTGTAAATGTGATATTGGAGGCCATTTATTAATTATACAAAAAGAAATTGCTTCCGAAAGATTCCTTTAATGGTCGACCATCTCCATAACTTTTCTATACCAGTGTGGCACTGACTTTGACTTGAGGCTATACAAATTTCAAACATGCTTGTTGCATACTTCCTACATATTTGTTCGAGACTATGTTAGGCACTTACAAAAGACGTTTTTAGGTAAACTAATTCAACGTATAGATGTGCAGGATGAGCATCACAGACAATCATAGAAAGAACTAGACATACCACAAGGGCTTATAAACTTAATTTCACAGGTTTAGTCCTACAAATCATTCATTCTTTCAATAGAAAGTTCTAGAAAAACATAAGCCGGAGACTTGATTACGTTTTAGTCTTTCTACGGTGTACAATATCAAAAAATATGTTCATTAATTTTCGATTAGAAAGTACATACACAAAAAAATTACTGGACGATTCGATAATTAAAACGAAGTACCACATATAATTTCCAAAGACAAACAAATACACATTTGATAAATATGCTTGGCCTGTTGCTGAGAGAATAAAAACAAAAATAAGAGACTGAATAATTTTGGCAATAGTGAATATCAGACAAGTCAATAAAAGTACTAATGTAGTTCTTGGCGACCACTGAATTTTTTTGTGAGATGAGATTTTTTTGCGGGCACGCAGAGTATAAACAACTTTAACTGAAATAAGTGTACACCCAACAGAAACTAACGTTATAGGCACCCATGTTGTCAAAGTACCTAATATGTAATGATTGAATAAGTTTATTATATTATAATTTTGTTGATATACTTCATTTACCGCAACAAATGCCATATAGTCATCGCCTTCTATATAAAATTTATAATATCCATATTAGGTGGAGAAGGCTAAAAACCATGGGAGACACACAATATATGCAAGAACCACTGCAATAATGGCATTCTTTGTGGTGACAATTTTCTTGAAAGTGATTGGTAAGAAGACCGCAAGAAGGCGCTCCACTGTGATGATGACGGGGATAATACTGCTGACATGACTTCCATAACCAGCCAGAAAATAAAAGACAATTATGGATATACTGAGAAAAAAATTAACATTATCTCCATACTGCCACCCAGCGACATATTCATACTTTAAATTTGGCCCCCACATCATTAAGATTTCCGCATAATTTATTCCTGAAAGTAGAGTTAAAGAGTCTGCTACTACAAGACTTAAAAGTAAAATATTGGAAGGTTTTTTCAAGTTACTTCGTCTCAGTATCTCAAGGCTTAGCATGTTGCCAGTAAAACCAAGAATTGCACAGATAGGATTAACATAGCAATTCCAGATCTGAAGAAGACGAACTTGTATTGTCCACCCGTAAAGATATAAACACAAAGCACTGCCATAAACAAATTCTTTCGAAGTGACAATTAAAAGTGTGTCATTGGTTGAAGGAGTTGAAGATACAAGTTCACTTTTGCCAGACTCCATTTTCAAAAAAAAAAAAAAAGTCAAAATATTTTTTAAACCCAAATAAGAAACTATTATTGTCAGAACTTCAGAGTTTTACAGTGAAAAACCAACGCTATCCTGAAGAAATACCTGTTCTTGTACACAGTTTAAAGTATATGTCGATCACTTTTAAAATATTATGCTTCTTTACTTTAGTTTCCTTAAATTCTCTCATTTCGCATCACAATATATAAGAATTGAACTGTGTGCAATAAACGGTTTACTTGCTATGCTCATTATTTTTTTTAAACACAATCCCTTTCCTACATTGTATTGTCTATTCAAATTACTCATCTCAAATCTTTTTCATTTCATTTGGAGAGTAATATAAAAAATATATAACTTTGTAACTAAATATATTTAATTACTTTGGTTTGATTTGATAATGAACTTTAATGGTGTATTTTTTCTTTATCTTTTTATTTTATAAATTATAATACAATTTTTAGAAGAGGTATAATTCAGTTTTATTATGATAATGAGAGTGTTTCATTTTATGAAAGCGAAAGCCGGCAGAAACACCGCCGACTGATTACTGGTACAAAAAAATCTTTAAAGGAGGCAAGCGAAAAACAGCTCAATAATTGTAAAGCATTCTGGTCCGGCTCAGATAAGTAATTTTCATTTTTTGTGCTTCCAAAATTTGTCTGTCCTACTATGTCGACTATTACTTTGTGATTATCCTAATTTCTTTCTCGAGCTATAACATAAATACGCCTTGCGGGACTACTTGGAAAAGGTCGTCTGGTAATTGAATATCTTTCAGTAAATAAAACGGTTTATTGCATAGTCAATATTTTATTTTTCCTACAGGCGAAAATTATTGATTTTTTTTAGCGGCCCCCGTAAGGGGAAAAAGCCGCTATTAGGTTTGTGCAAAATGTCCGTCTGTCCGTCTGTCACACTCAGGGCGCCAAAACTAGAAGAGATACGAAAAATATTTTTTCACCATTAAATGCGGCTTGAAAAGTTTAGGTGCAACGGCTACTTTTAGTTTTCTAAAAGCAAACCGTTTAATTTATAAAATTAATTATGGAAACGATTTTTTAATAACAAAACACCAATTCTAAAACAATTACGTAGATGTAAGGGAGGAAATGTTACTATAAGAAATGCTTTTGGTATGTAGATATAACGCACATTTTTTTAAATGAACTTTTAGCAGCGGCTTTCGTGTACTAGCGTAAAGCCCGAAAATGACATGATTCTAAACTAATTTCTTAAATTTAAAAAAAAAATCAGATTTAAAAAAAAAATTGTTTAGTGCCCCCATTAGAATGAAAGAAGCATATTTTTGTGCGTTTTGTCTGTTGGTTGGTCTGTCCGTCACGGTTAGAAAAAAACACTAAAGGCTTTTGAAAATATGATTTAACCTTTACTGTTCTTTCAGAAATATTGCGATAGTTTAAGGATGGGAGCATACAGGAATTGAGCCAGGGACTTAGAAGGAACATCCGAAACATCTTGCGAATAGGCGGAATAGACTCCGACGGGGCCGGCTCTGAGTTTGTGTATCACACAAACTCTCTTTGTAATCTTGTTTATTGTAATAAAGTGGCATACATCCCGTGTTACATTATTAGTCAAAGTAGAGACCTATACATTGAGAAGAACCTAAAACTTTATTGGCGAGAATTCTTTTTAGGCACAGCTTCATTACCATTGTATGCAGTATTTCGTATTTCTCTAGTATATACCTGTGACGGGTCGCCGCGTGTGATGTGAATTTAGCTTGTTTGGTGTCTAGGGGATGATTATTTTTGAGTATATCACACACTGACCCATCAGCAGACAAATCGGGAGCAGACACGCAACTAGACAAGCAATTAAGAGAGATACAAATGATAAAAGTATAAAGAATATTTATTTACATAAATATTTACATAAAATAATAAAAGGGGGAGGGTTTGTATCTAACTCTAGACAATGCTATATTTGATCATCACTTCTGCACGTAATGAGAGAATGTGTCACTTTGTCCTTGGTACTTAGCTATTTTCTTGTCTTGGATGAGTCGTAGTTGTCTGTATCCTGGCTTGAAGTGGCGTTTCTAGCTGGGTAGAGGGACGCCGATGATATAGTCCTTGTGGAGGTTCAGTCCAAAAGTTTCAATATCTGTAGTGGGCACAGTAAGGCGGGTGGCCGGTTACCGTGGGCACAAGTGTACTGCGGGCAGAGCTGATCTGCCGTGGGCAGCGTCGGGCAGGATAAGTCCAGTGGATTGGCGAAGCTATGACGTCTCGCACAGAACGGATCTATAGGGACGTCGTACCTAAGAGGCTGACAGGCGGACTGTCAAATAGGCAGGCTTGAGCCGATAGCGCCAAGGGGACGATGAGTAGTGACTTTCAGCGCTGAAGAGCACCTAATAGTACGTGATACTCGTAGTGGATCCAAGTGAGCAAGCGATGCTGGTTAGTACCAAATAGGCGAGTGATCCGATAAGTAGGAAGTGGCCTAAGTATGCAGCAAGTAGGCAGACACCTGAGGGAGGCTGCGGACAAATAAAGACAAGTTAGGACATGTCTCTCATGCATCTTATCGATGCCCTCGACTGAGGTGCATTCGTCAGATTGGTGAAATTGCTTTAGTGCACAATGGGGAAAATGATGACAAATGGGATCGGAAAAATAGAAGGCTGATAGTAATCATAAAATGTACATAAGAGGGGAAAAAGTAATATATATGTACATAAAAGGGGAAATAAGAATCTCAATAAAATACAAGTATAAAAGAGGGGGGGGTAAGAGAGGGGAGAATTGGACGCTGGTGGTCAATGACCGTGACGCTATTGTCCAAACACGGCCGGGGCCATGACGTGAACAATGATTGTCCGTTCAAGGGGAGGGAACAACTCTTGCAAAAGCAAAATGATTAAAATGAGAGATGTTTCTTATATCTCTTCAAGGCGACCAGCCGAGATAAAGAAAATAAACTAAGATGTACATTAATGTACAAGGTTGCGTCAATTGTCAATTGAGCAACGTGGCAATAATATTGCCGACATAGGTAAACGTGATATATAAATATATACATATGCAATGGTTAAGTTTCCTACTTACGACAGTGAGAAATACACAATGCAGAAATTAAAATATAAATGAACTTAATAAAATACACAGGATAATATCCAGAATGAAATATACACACAAGCTGGTTATGTGGAACTTGTGACTAAGTTCGGCGTGATTAACTCACCACAAAATATTCCTCTAAGAGAATTAACAAATGAACTAGTCCAGGCTCATGCGGCAAGTGCCAGCGAGAGAGTAAAAATGAGTGATTTGGAATAGTTTAGCTTATAAAAGTCGGAGGTGAGAGCGGATACAGGAAATGTGACAAGATGGGGATTGTCTCTCACGTGGTCGGCTCGAGATGAATATTTCACATATTGGAAAGAGGCCTGAGATGTGCGGACACACCTTGGAGGGTCGATAGGCGAGTGGCCTCGAATAATCTCTTTGATCAAGGAAAGGCGCGGGTATGGATAGATGAATAGACAATCCTACCCAGATGGTGTCGACTATCAGTCGGACAGCCGGCGCATAAGATCAAAGTAAGCGATCGTGCGTTTATCTATGCCCCGGTCAAGGTGAGATAAGCGAGGAGTGGCGACAGCCATGGTCCAAGCGCTAGACTTTGTTTAGCGTAAATAGGAAATAGGTGCGGTTTTGTGAAGAAATGAGGCATAGAAAGGGGGAATAATCAAAATAAAATAAATAAATAAAGATAAATAATAATTAA
The DNA here is from genome assembly GCA_021533235.1 of Biomphalaria straminea. Classification (NCBI taxonomy): domain Eukaryota; kingdom Metazoa; phylum Mollusca; class Gastropoda; family Planorbidae; genus Biomphalaria; species Biomphalaria straminea. The sequence goes on from JADKLZ010033693.1 coordinate 26,476, forward strand.
TGCTGTGATAAAAGTGAGCGAATCTGACAGCGAGTTTTTGACTTGTCACAATACCTTTGTCTGTAAGTATGTACGTGTATTTGTTAATGCATAAATGTATGCACGTTAAAATGTGTGTATATAAATATATTTAAGCTTGAGTAATTGTCGATTGTATCTCTGTGCAAATGGTGTCTAGAAATTTAGGCATCGGATATTTAGGCACCAAGGGGCGCGGTGGTCGAACGGTAAAGCGCTTGGCCTCCGAACCTGAAGTCCTGGGTTCGAATCCCTATGAAAACTGGGATTTTGAATTTCGGAATTTTTAGGGCGCCCCTGAGTACACCCAACTGTAATGGGTACCTGACTTTAGTTGGGGAAAGTAAAGACGGTTGGTCGTTGTGCTGGCCACATAACACCCTGCTCTGCCAAAGAAATAGATGACCTTAACATTATCTGCCCCATAGATTGCAAGGTCTGAAGCGGACACTTTACACACACACACATGTTTAGGCACCGGATATTTAAGCACTAGATATTTAGGAACCAGATATTTAGGCACCCGGATATTAGGCACCCGGAAATTTAGGCGCCCGGATAATTAGGCACCGGATAATTAGGCAATTTTTGATAAGGCGGAAAATTAGGCACCGGAAAATTAAGCACTCTATAATTAGCGACCTTAATTTTGAAAATTAATTTTAAAATTTTAATATAAATATTATAGCCTAGCTATGGGCTATCCGTGACGTTATATTAAATAGCAACTATAACGATTCTTACTGCATTTTCATGATATAAAAGAAAAACTGACAAAACGAGGAACAAAATGACAATCGTGAGAATATGTGGAAAAAATGACTCCGGACTAATAGTCATTATAAAATATAGACCTCACAGGGTTCAGGGAAGGGGAGGTAGAGTTGATTCTCCTCTCATTGCTTCACCTCCTTACCCCTCCCCCCCCCCCTCTACCACTAAAAGGAGGGGATTTGTCGCGGGTAGATGTTGAACTATGTCGTGAAAATTACGTAATGAGTCTCAAGGCTACACACTGGAGTACAGGGCAGGGTACAACATTGTACATAACTGTTAAAATGGAAGTCTGGAGAAAATTGTCTTATTATAGCGGCAATGGGAATGAGCAGGATGGCTTATAGGAATTAAATATTATTATATGTTAATAAACTAAAGTAGTATTCATTTTTTATAACAGTATTTATCTCTATTATCAACACTCCTTCTTTTCTATTGTTAATGGTTAACCCCTTTAGGAAGCTCTATTGTGTGAGTGTATAGTTGGGTAACCTCCTTCAGATATTTTAGTGGTAACTAACTTTTATTGGATATTTAAGTCTATTTATGTAATGTAATATTTATATAAACTGCAAGGAAATTGCATAAAAGGCTAAAAATTACGATAAAATATTTTTTTTTAATTAAAAAAAAAGTTTATGGAAAAGACAGATGAGTTAAAAATGTATATATCATTTTTAATATTGGTCTCTTATAGATACTTATTCTGCTTATAGAAGATTGTTGAAGCTCCAATTTTGCCCTCTATCATAAACCAAATATATTTACTAAAATTTTAGAGAGGGTATGATTCCCCCATTCTTTTTGTGTTCAGTACCATATTCAATTTTTTTGTTCTTCAGAATGAAAACAAACGACAAAAAAAAGTTTCATACACACATATTATTAAACACACACACACACACACACATATAATTTTAAAAAAAACTTGTTTCCCTAACTTTCAACACTGGCCAATGAATTTAATTATCTTCATTTCCCTTATATATTATTATTTCATTATTTTTATTACTGTTATTAATATTATGATGGTTTTAACAGTATGTGCCTACCAGAGTTTTTGGAAGGCTTCTAAAATATAATTCCCAGACTTCCATTTTAATACCTTTGTGTTTCTTACCCTTTAGTCCTGTGTGTAGCCTTAAGATTCACTACGTAACTTTTACGACCAAATTTACATGTACCTGCGAGAAATCCTCTCCTTTAAGTGAATGTGTTTGCCCCCCGCCCATCCCATTTTAAAAGTAGCCTACGACCCCTCCCTTTCCCACAAGCAGGGGGCGATTGCGATCATATTTATCGCCAACACTCCCCGACATAAAAAAAATATTTTATAATATTTTTTAATCTATAGTATTTACACTAGTCACTAAATATTTACACAAATGGCTTTAAAAAACTCAACAGTCAACCTTAGGGGTTGGTGATGGAGGGAAGCAATGAGCGGAGAATCTTCTCTACCTCCCTCCCCTGGATCCTGTGATGTCTATATTATATAATGACCCATGATTCCTTTTTTTTCCCACACATTCTCATGATTGTCATTTTTTCCCATTTTGTCAGCTTTTCTTTAGTTAGCATCGTTATAGTTGCTATTTATTATAACATCACCGATAGCCCTTAGCCTAAGGATAAAATATAAGTTAACATGTGTTTATTATTTTTCAATATTAAGGTCGATTATTAAAGAGTGCCTAATTTTCCAGTGCCTAATTTTCCGCCTTGTCAAAAGTGTCTAATTATCCGGAGCCTAGATTTCTGGGTGCCTATTTATCCGGGTGCTTAAATTTCTAGGTGCCTAGATATTCGGGTGTCTAAATTTCCAGGTGTCTAAATATCCGGTTCCTAAATATCCGTAAATACGCGGTGCCTCATTTTCCTAAATTCCTTTTCAAATATGTTATAATTTTATTTAGAATTGTGCAAGTATTTATGCATAATAAATTTGTATTATTAAATGTTTAGATTGAGCATTATCTGTGTGTGTAACATACCGTGTGATTGTAAAAAGAGTGGAACCGAAGGCTCTTCAAACTCTAGGCGTGTAAGCCCGCTTCAACAAACCGTTCTGTCTTAAAGAGGTCAAAGTCAATGTCTATGTAAAACATTGCTATTTCCGATATATTCGGCACTCCGGGCGCATGGACTAGAATGCATGGCCGAAGGTGGGAACCCAAAGGTGGGAACCCCCGCTATTTTCCTATGTGTACCAAGCTAATCGTGCATGATTCGCCATTAGTGTAACATTCCCTTGAGGAACGGTGCATGGATTATCGACAGGGACGTGGAAGCGCTTTTTCAACTCCGCACCGTGCAACGAGAAAGCTCTCTCCCACAGGAGTTTTATTTTGCTATTCATTTAGCCTAACCACTTCCTCTAGTGATCGTTTCCACCCGAGTGAAACGGTGAGGCAAAATACGTACCCGGGACTGTCAAACCGGCGATGTTTTGTTTGCTTGTTTCCTTCAGAGTTGAAGATAGTTATTTCCTAGTCCAAACCTCCCGCAGGACGACGGGGAATGGGAGCGGGCAGGGTTTGAACCCGGGACCATCGATAAATCGAAACGACAGTCTAGCGTGCAAACCGTTCGACCAGGCAGCCATCCTGATTCCTAACTCTATCAACACCTGCGTTCAGTTGGACATATTAGCTTAGTAGAGAGGGAATCAATTCCGTTTGGGTGACGTCGTTTAGCCATGAGTAATGCCCAGGCATTCTTTTTTTTCTGAAAGATGCCCCATTCATACTATTATGAATTGTTTGTATGTGTATGATCAAACTAATGTATTGAAAGACAACGGATGCACCTATAAATAATGAAATAGTCCAGAAACTCTAGTATTTCGTAGATATTCTTGTTGCGTCCTCAATTTGTTAACACTAAAAGTACACATGGTTATGTTCAAAATGTAAGTATCAAGCTCAATGTGTGAATAAAAAAAGAGGAGCATAGGTAGACGAAGGCCCTAAAGAGGGTTGATCATAACGGCATGCTGGAATAAGTATATTAATTAAACATATCTGCACCACATCAATGAACATTAAGCCAATACGGAAAAGGGTGTTGCGAACAAGACTACACGAGTGTAAATGTACAAGGTGAATTTTTTTTTATAGTCTAATTTTAACCACATAGTGTACTCATGCTTTAGAAAATTAATAAATAAATTAACAAATAAACTTGAATTATACTCAATCTAGTCGCTCTGCCTATAAAATCTTGCTTGAAAGAATAGCAAAGAAGGTTAGGTTATTTTGCAAATAAAGCAATAATCGTTCCCATTCCCAACACTTTTAATTTAAACAAATTAAACACGCGTCGACATTGTTCACTATTATGTTACTATCAAGTGAACGATTTGTCTTTAAGAAAGTTGTCTGTGAACCAGTTGTCGGTGAGAAGGTTATCTGTAAACCAGTTGTTTGTGAGATAGTTGTCTGTTAACCTGTTGTCTGTGAGAAAACTGTCATTAAACCAGTTGTTTGTGAGATAGTTTTCTGTAAACCTGTTGTCGGTGAGATAGTTGTCTGTAAACCAGTTGTCTGTGAACCAGTTGTCGGTGAGAAAGTTGTAGGTGAAATAATTGTCTGTGAACCAATTGTCTGTGAACCAATTGTAGGTGAGATAGTTGTCTGTAAACCAGTTGTTTCTGAGATAGTTGTCTGTGAACCAGTTGTCTGTGAATCAGTTGTCGGTGAGATAGTTGTAGGTGAGATAGTTGTCTGTGAACCAATTGTAGGTGAGATAGTTGTCTGTGAACCAGTTGTAGGTGAGATAGTTGTCTGTGAACCAGTTGTAGGTGAGAAAGTTGTTTTTGAACCAGTTGTCTGTGAGAAAGTTGTCTTTGAACCAGTTGTCGATGAGAAAGTTGTCTTTGAACCAGTTGTCTGTGATCCAGTTGTCGGTGAGAAAGTTGTCTTTAAAGCAGTTGTCTGTGAGATAGTTGTCTGTGAACCAGTTGTCGGTGAGAAATTTTCTGTGAACC
>JADKLZ010033702.1:0-10183 GCA_021533235.1 Biomphalaria straminea
GCCAGGTAAGGTTTGGCGATGTTGTTAAACATTTATTTTAAATTAGACTTAATTTTAAAATGTGTATGCTTGTGTAAAAGGCGATATGATGGAATATAAGATGATGTGTGATTATCTGGCTGCAGATATTTTCTGGCTGTATTGCCACACAGGGGACAACGGGCGTTCCAGGCTTTCTTGGAGTCTCTACAGGAGGCTAACGCTCAGCACCTCGTGGAGCTCTTGTTGCAGCAAGCTGGGGTCATGAACATGGAAGATCTGTTCAATGTAAGCTGCTTTGATTTTTATAGAGAAATTTAACTTTTTATTTTTCACATGCGTTATTTAAAATTAAGAATAATCTACTTGTGCATGTTATTTAGAGGCATTTAATAAGTCGTTGGTTTCTCTGGATAATTCAGGTATGTCCGGCCTTAGATAATTGGAGGCCAAGTGAATTTGGTGGCCCCAGATGAAATTGAAAAAAAAATATTTAAAAAGTAAATTAATTAGATAAATAATAATATAAATAATACGCAATTTGTTACAACGATTAATATGTCCTGTACAAATCTTGTACACGTCACGTCTCCCTTACTGGGATCAAGTTGAAACTTTGTACAAGTGTTATTGTGTACCTAACAAAACATGAATCAATCGAAACAATTAATTAATTAATGAATTATTGGTAATTATATAATTTGATTGAGATCAAATAAGAGAAATAAATGCTACCTTTCAGAACATGTGGCTGTATATATTAAGTTATTCCACTTAATTCTTTCTGTGCACGATATTTTTCCAACTTCCCATTCTTTTGCATGATCGTTTATAGTCGATGACAATGCATGAATCAATAAAAAAAAATGTGTTAATCAATTTTTTTACATAGAAAAATGGAAGCTTATACCTGCACTTTTGCGATAGGAGGCAGTGATTTTGGGGTTCTTCCCCTTACATAAGATTTTTGAAGTAAAAAAAATTAATATATATTTTATTTGTTTTGTTAATTCACTGATACATACAGTATGACTCGATCTGATTTCTGACATGCTCAACCTAAAAAAAAAAGGGGGGGGGTAGACATCACATTCTTAAAGACAGGCCAGTGGGTAGTCCACTACGCCACTGAATGGAGAAAAACGGTTGACAAATCTTGTGTGGTGCCCTAACGGTCCAACAGACTAAGATATAGGTGAAGGAACAAACAAATAAAACCCCTTGCCCATATAGAAATATTATTTGTTTCGTTTTCATTTGTATTTTCAAACATTAAATAGATAGTTCTCGTCTGCTGAATAAGAAAAATTGTTTTTAAATTGTTTTGTTTTTTTATCCAGCAACAGTCTCCAGAACCAGACATGGCCCCTAAGACACCAACAGACAGCCCTTTGCCCCCTGGACCCGACCCTCATGAATACGCCGTACGGTTGGTTAGGAATGCAAAATACATCCGGAGATTTGTGGACCCGGCAGACATCAGCCCCATCCTGACCCAGAATAAGATCATCACTCCAAGAGAGGCGGATATTGTTCTGCACCTACATGGGAGAAATAAGAAATGGGACGTAAGTTTGTGAGCATTTATTGCCCTTGTTTGTTTGTTTGTTTTGCTACGGAAAGGTATAATAACTACAGAGGCACTCATCTCATACGCTTTTTGGACATAGGAAAAATAAGGGGCACGTGATTTGGTCGAGAACATTAACGCGGTTATCATTCACATTGATGTGTGGAACTGAGTTAATTCAGTTTAGGAACTTCTGGAGTTTGATATTAGCTTAGCAAATTCATTCTGGTACGTTGAAGCTCCTACTCATGCGCATAAATTTCCCCTTTCAGACCTTGTGGTCTATAGGGCAGAGGATGTAAAGATCATCTGATTCTGTGGCCTACGGCTAACGAGGGTGTCATATGTGGCTAACACAAACAAACACCTTTACTTTTTCACAACTAATTGTGACACGGTTACTATGTGTGGTCAACCGTGACGCACGGTCAAGTGTTGAAGTGTTGGGTACCTGGGAGATAGGGGACTTGCGGGAAGTCACGGGTGTGTTGTAAACAAGAGAATGAAAGACATCGAGTGGAGTTGCTGTATATAAATGTTAGCCTTGTACATACGTTACTATTAAATACTGTACAATTAAAGGTACTTTACAATTAAAAGAACTTGCTTCTTCACAGTCAGGTACCCATTAGAGCTGGGTGGACTCAGAGGGGCCCTAAGATCCTGAAATTTAAAATCCCATATTTTCACCAGACTTCAAACCCGGAATCCCCGAATCGGAAGCCAAGCGCTTTACCGCTCAGTCACCGTGCCTACCATCCGCATAAAGATGATACAGAATGATTTGCTAAAAAAGTACAACAATAGAATGACAAAACCAAAATGAATTGTTTCGTTTACAAAACTAAACTGATATACTTTTAACATATCTTTACAGCTTTTAATGACAGCACTACTACAGAGAGGGGAGCGTGCGTATCAGGCCTTCATGGCGGCACTCATACAGAAAGGTTACTCATCTGTCTTTCACACCATCCAAGAAACAACTACAGAACTCTCAGGCTCGGAGGACGAGTCTGGACGCAACAGTGATACCATGGGCGACGAGGCTGTCATCGAATCTGATGACGACCTCAAAAGAGAGACTTCAACATCTGTACACAACAAAAAATCTCTGGAAGACATATTGCTCAACGACATTAACTCTAGGAACAGCCGAGCAGACGATGCGTTACTAGCGCTCTCTAGTGACCTCAAAACCGGAAATGACGATTGGAATGATGGAGGAAACGTTGATAAAACCAAGATCTCAGACGATCAACCTAATTACAATCAAGATAGCAAAACAGACAATAAAAATAAGTCGCTTCGGAGAAAAAGTAATGCTGGAAAGTTGAATGCAGTTGAAGAAGAAACCGGAACACATTATTGAAAGGCTGGTCTTTAAGCAAGCTTGTAGTCTATTTATAATTGAAAGGCTGTCTATGAACAAAATTGTATAGTCTATTTGATTTAAGCTACATGACAGCATAAGCTATTTTATATCTTTCTTACGAAGCGAGTTTTTTTCCACGTTGTAGGCTATATCATTCAAACAGCACGACTAGCACGACTTTTCCTTCAGATTGTACTTTGTGAGACGAATGTCTCTCATAGATTCAAAGGAAATTTTAGTGTGTTTGTCAAGAATGCGTTTATCCGAGATCAATCGTTATAGGAGACTTGAACACTGAACTGTGACGTGCCAACCTGTGGTCAATGAGGACCAATAGCTCGTTGCAACGTCACTAGTCTGTGTTCAGGCCTACTAAAAGGATTAGTCTCGGTTGATCAGGAGCTCCGAGAAACAGATTTCGTTTGAATAGTCCTGAATACTATTTTAAAAAACTATTCATGAAGGAGTCTGTCAAAAACGTGTCATCTTCTATTTAAACGAAAATTAATGCTAAAAGATGAAGATATCGAGGAATATATTGAATAATGGAGAACATAGGCCTACAACATAGTGAAGGTTGGACTTATTCACTTGTTAAGCTTATCAGTACCTGCAGGTCGGATGACATAACCCCAAATAAGGAACGCTGGCTGCTCGTCTAGTATATAAGTAGGCTAATTACGTATTTACAACATATTGTGGAAACTATATGTTTGTTACATTCTGTTCTGCCAAGACAGAAAAGGACAATAACTCTTCATTAATCACCAACAAGCCTTAAAAGACTTGGATATATAAATGAACATTGTTACAGAGTGACTGATGCTATTGATACATGTTAATGAAATGTCAGCGGTGAAAACAAAGATTTTAGATCAGTAAATAAACGTGTTGATAAACTAAACAGATTACACCAGTGTGTGTTAGTTTCCAGTATGACTGTGTTATTTACAATCTCTTGTTACACCAGGTATCTATTTTACTATCTTAGTATTATGATCATGTTCGGCGGGCCGGATAAAACCACTTGGCATGCCGGATATGGCCCGCAGTTTGGGCATCACTGATATAAATGAATGCACATCTAGGGACTACCAAATATTTATATTATAGTGAATCTATATTAAGGGACTACCAAATATTTATTAAGTAAATCTATCTAGGGACTGTTACCTGTTACCTATCCCTTAGTCTGGTTGACCGTTGGGGCACCAAGCAAGACTTGTAGACCGCCCTTCTCCATTCCTCTCTATCCTTTGCCCTGTTTAAAACCTCTTTCAATGGTAGGCCCGTCCATTCTTTTATGTTGTCTTCCCACCGCTTTCTCTGTCTGCCTCTTCTTCTTTTTCCTGGTACTGTTACATGGAGGAAGGTCTTTGCGAGTCATGAAGATCTTGTTATATGGCCATACATTTTAAGCTTTCATTTTTTCACAGTAGTTAGCAGGTCATCATGGGGTCCGATCGCTGCAGCGATCTAGGGACTACAAAATATTTTTAAATGAATGCAGATCTATGCCATTCTAGGGACTATATAATTGATGTACAACTAGTTGGTCTTGTCTATGCACAAAAAACACACATACACTTAATTCCATGTATGCACACATTGTAAATCAAATTTCCTCATGAATAATAAAGATTATTATTATTTTGATTACAAAATAATTTTTTAATACATTGTCAGCACAAAGTCATAAGATACAATAGAATAGCAATGAAGTCAATGTATGCCGAGTCAACATTCCGATTGTATAGAAAGAAAAGAAAACCTAGAATGTTGGTAAGTCACAAATAACCATTGTCTTATCAAATCACTTTCACAAAAAAAACACATTGTCTTATCAAATCACAAAGAGATTCTCAAATCATGTGACTTGGAATGAAATGCTATCACAATTCAGAATACTTATGATTATAAAGAAAAAATTCAAGAACAAAAAAATAATCACAGAAAGCAAAAATAGATTACAAATAATGAAAAAAAAATTTCTTTTTTTTTTTTTTTACTATTAATGCTATTTATCTTTTCCACTCTTCTTTATCAGAAACATAAAAGCAGTATCCCAAATAAAAAAACAACAACATAGAATGTCAGATTAGGTTCTCTACAATCTATGAACTTGGAAGATATCATGAGATTTCAAGATATAAAGCCGCTAACATTAACATTTGTCTGTAACCACAGAATGTCTACTTACTTGGTCAAGTTGTTTTGAAAGGTTCAACTTACTCAAGTGTTTAGATATCAAGTGACCAAAACCAATAAAACTTTTTAGTCTCTAATACTCTATAAAAAACTAGTAATAGGATGTACAGCCAAATATTCTATTTTTGGCATAGAAAAAAATAAAGAGAATGTATAACATAAGGTTAACATCATTAGTCAGCATTGAGTTGACATTACACCATACCTAGAACAAAAAAAAAAACAACTAATGCTTCCAGAAGGAGATTTTATATTATCTCCAGTTTCAGATCATAGTATAAATGAGAAGATAATCTGTCTCGGATAAAAACAAATGTGAAGGGGAGTTAACTCCAGCATGAGTAAAGTGACTAATTCTAAAGATTAACTGTTTGTGGTGTAACTGAATGTGTTATCTATTTCTAAATACAGAAATGTCTCTTAAAAGCAGCTCTATGTTTTCTTGACGAATCAGCCAGTAAATGTACTTCCTTACAATATTTTGTACAAAAACTAAAGATTTGAAATTCAATGCTGAATACAGTAAACAAATAGTATGTTTGAAAAGAGCCAAAGATCTAAAATAACCTGTACTATGCATAGAAGTACATTACACTTTAAAAAAAAAATGTAAATAAAAAGAAGACTGAAGCTATTGTAAAGTAGCACAAATGATACATTATTATTTAAGCAGTGTTCAATGGAAGTATAGTACAACATCCAGATGATGAAGGTTTAATTTCAGGATGCACTTCAATGAAAACTTATTACGTCATCCACTCTTTAAAAAAGTCTATCACATCACCCACTATTTACAGATCTATTACATCACATCATCCCCTCATTTCAAATCTATTACATCCTCCACTCATAACAAATCTATAACATCAAGCAATAAAAACAGTGTATGAAATGTTTTGACAAATAAAGTTCATGAATGCAACAAGAACTATCAAAAAGTATGTACAGTAACACATTTGTAACACTGTTACATAAAAGTATATATGTTTCACCCAAAATTTACTCACAAGATATGTAAAAAAAAAAAAAATGTTCCAGTACCAACCATAAGGATTAGCTGTTTTATTATTTTGTTGTAAATAGCAATTATAAGAGAGTAACATTTAAAAACAAATCCTCTAACAAAAAAGTAAATTTACAAATGTTCAAAGTTAAAAATATCAAAGAGTACTGCAATACAAATGTATCAACTGTTTTGATTGAAACAAAAATATCAGTAATGTTAGATATTTTATGATGTCAACATTTTATAGGAAATCATCAAAATACTTTCTCTAGTAACAGTTTTTTTGTTTAACAATAAAGGACATTAATAAGGAATAAGGTGAGCATGGGGGAGGGTAATGGTTTTATTAAATGAATGTATTACTAATTACTTGGAAGGTAACAGAATCAACATACCAGGATAAGATAAGAAGGGGACTGTTTAATAATTAAAAACCAGAAAAAAAAAAAGGTTTCAAAATATTATGGTTGGGGAAAAACACTACTCTATTGTGTAATGTTTAACTGGCCAGATCAAAACAATGTTTTACTTTTACAAGAAAGAAAATAATAAATCACAGAATGCAAACAAAAAAAAAATATTTAAAAAAAAAAAAAGCTCAAAGTGTAGTTGTATCAATTAGTTTTGGATCAGTCATGTCATTCAATTTGTAATAGATCTAGACTAACAATAATAAATATGTGTGATTAATCATATTTTTACCTATCATTTGTGTTTAGTGCCATTTCATGCTATGTAGTAGATTCTTCACATTTTATTTCATTCAATGAAAATGTTTCTATCGTTATCTATTCTAAGTTATTCCAAGAAAACCTGGGCATTAAATTAGCCTCCGCTTCCTTATACTAGCACAGAAATTCATCGCAAACCTTTTTAAGACAATGACTTTACTCGACTTTCTCAATATTCTTGAAGGATTTTTTTTAAAAATCCAACACACTTAAAAGAAAGCATTTACACAATAAACATCAAAGTAGAATTACAATATTTGTACAAACAAATGTCAGTCAACATAATAAGATTATCAAGTATGGCGCATTAAAAAGTTGACATTTAAAAGTGACTTGAAGCAAGAAAATAACAAAACAAAATATGTACATAATATAGTGGATAGACCCATTTACCTCAAAATATTGTAGCAATTTATTGGAAACAAAGAAGCATCTTTCACTTAAAGCTATTTAGAGAGCCCTAAAAAATGACTTAAACTTTACCCCAAGATCATAAGTGTTATCTGGGTAGTTCAGTCTTTAATTAACTTTCAAGGACGGAGAGCTAGAGAGCTATTCTAATAAACAAATTGACTCAGACTAAAGTTAAACAAGGACATGTCTTACAACTAATTACATGACACCACTCATGCTTTGGTTATGCCTGCAGTAAGAGAAACAGAGTATTGAGTAAGTATCTTGATAGCGAAGTCGGTTTTATGTTGTATTAAAATGCCATTGGGGGGAAGGGCTACCTCTAAGTTTGTTGGAAAACACAAGCTCTCTCTGTAAATTTTTTTTTTTCAAATGAAAGAAGAGAAGCAGAAGTCTTTGAGTAGCAATGAATGAGTAATTACAGAGGTAAACAATTTTGTTGGCAAAGTCACAAGCCTTGTTTAAAAAACCTAGTGTTTATTAATTTTAATAGTCTAAAATGTATGTTTGAATTGTCTCCCCTACTTCTAATATAGTCTTGCTACATAGGGTACATATCCATTGCATACTTTTTGATGAAAGCACAAAAGCTGAAGACCAATCCCTCACATAAATATACATGGAGACTAGCTTGAAGTTATGACTAAGACAAATATGAATTAGGAAGAAATAGACCCTGTTGGCATAGTAACACCGAATCGGTAAGCATCCTTGTCAGAGGCAAAGAAAAGGATTGAAATGTATATATCACAAAAAAACAAGTTTGGCCACCCTAGTGTCAACAACATTTTTTGCCAGGAGAACTATTAGATTTAGCCTCCTTTCTTGTATCTGGAGACTTTAAATCAATCTTTTCTACTCTTTCCACTTCCTGCAATCTCTTGTTTTCTGCTATTAAAATATCTTTACAAATGTCTTCGAAAGGCTAGAAAAGATAAAAAAAAGTTTGCTTTGAGTTAGGTCTGGACTCTTTTTGAGGTTGACTACATACATTTTCGATACTAACCATTTAGATCAAGGTAATTGGCTTATAAGCTAGTAAGGTACCCCTTTAAGACCTTGTGCTCATTAGGCATATGATTTAAAGATCATGTTTCTATGGTTGATGGTTAACAATGGTGTCATGTGGCCAGCACAATGACACACAGGTTTTACTTTCTCCAGCTAATGTTAAGTGACCATAAGAGTTGAATGTACTCAGAGTTTTCCTAAAAATCCCACAATTCAAAATCCCAGTCTCAGTGAGACTACTCGCTATAAAGCACCCTGTTTTATGTAAAGTTCATCTCTCAGACAGTGTGATCTATGGGGCAGATAATGTAAAGGTCATCTGTTTCTATGGTCAACAGTTAACAAGGGTGTCATGTGGCCAGCACAATGACCAACCACCTTTACTTTTCCCCAACTATTGTCAGGTGCCCATTTTCTGTTTTATGAATGCATACTAAAAGTAGTGAGGCATAATTTTTTCTAAAACAATTTTGTGTTACTGACCTGCGTTAAGCTGTTAGAATCTTTGGCACTGACCTCGTAAAATCTTAAGTTATTGTCTCTGGCAAACTGAAACACAGTAATCTATTTAGATACAGTAACCAAATAAGTTTTAAATATTTACTCATTTATTTGAAGTATGATTAACAAATGAACATTTTCTTTTTAACACTGAGTAAAAAAAAAAAGGAAACTAATCTAGTATTATGTTTTAATTTAATTTTTTCTTTATTTATTCACATGTTAAGAAAAAAAGAAAAAAAAACCTGTTGAGCTATCTGCATGGGAACTTGACGTTTTGAAGAAAGGTCACTCTTGTTGCCAACTATTATGGAAACAACACCATCATTGGCATACTGAAACAAATATTTTTAAAAATTTGCAACAAAAAATTATTCCTGAATATAAATTTTACAAATGAAAATATGGACACAAAATATTTTTTTGTCTTTAACTAGCATACATTGTTACACATAGCCAATCAACAGATTTGAAGAGAGACTGTTGCTAGTTTATCAAATACAAGATAGCTCTAATATATGTGCTGCGAAAAATATTGCTAGAAATATTACACATTTTCAATAAAACCATTTGTAGAGTATAGATTTACTGGTTGGAGGGGGGCTGAGTGGTAAAGCACTTGGCATCATAAGTGAGGGGTCTCCGGTTTGAATCCCAGTGATTCAGAGATTTTGAATTCTGGGATTTTTAGGGTGCTGCTGAGTAATGGGTAGCATCAGTTGGGGAAAAGTAAAGGCAGTTAGTTGTTGCACTGGCCACATGATATATGGAGGCGTGGTGGCTGAGCGGTAAAGCGCTTGGCTTCTGAACCGGGGGTACTGGGTTTGAATCCTGGTGAAGGCTGGCATTTTTATTGTTTTTAAAGGTTTACATTAGTAAAGAGAATTACCACATCACTAATCACAAAGTTTTAAGTTTTTTGAAGGACATTTCAAGTTTGAGTACAAGCTGTGATATCCATTGTCTAGCAGTTGTTTCTCTATCCAGCAGCATTCTTCGAAGACAAGACCTAACTATAAGTACAAATATACTCATTAAAAAAAAAAGAAGAAGAAAACCTCAGTGGATTATGATGATCACTTTGAATATGACAAACTGTCTTTATATGTACTCTCTAGTAAACAGATGAATGAGTGTGAAACAAATGTCTTATTAAAGAAAACACTTGCCTGTTTTACAAACAGGTGCCATTTAGTCAGAGATTCAAAAGAACTTCTACTGCAAATATCATAGACTAGAACACAGCCCTGAGAGAGAGTTAATAAAAATGTTCATTATCAAAGTGTTTATCTTTATAAATTATCTTCAACGGCTATATTGTTATAGAGAATGTGTTTTGGTTAAAACATGTGCTAGGACTTAAAGGTCATATTGTTATAGAGAAGGTG
>JADKLZ010033714.1:3088-15831 GCA_021533235.1 Biomphalaria straminea
TCCGCTCCCTTTCCAGACGAAAACATGACGTTTTTAAACAGTTTAGTCAAAAAATAGCGGCAGAGTCTATGTAGGCCTAATTACGCATGAATTTGAAGTTGTCATAATTATTAAAAGAAAGACTTTGTTTTGGAAAATTTAGATTCATGAGAAAATTTAAAGTATATAAGAGAAGTTCTGAGTTTTTCCTTGTCGTCTTTTCACAACCTTTACTTAATTTGAGATGTTTCTATTGTATAATTAGCTTTGAGACTATAACTCCAATTCCTAAAAATAAAATAAAAATTAAAGCAGAATCTAATTAGTCTACTTAGGTTCTCCCTATTCCGTAGTTGTTTTTTTTAATCAGAGCTTTGAATTATAGTTCTGTAACAAAACAGGTGTAGGCCTATTTAACAAAATTAATTAGCCTACCTATAATTTACTATAAACAATTTTTCTAAATATTATTTTTCTAAGACATTATTTTCTGCGGCTACCCTGAAAGCCTTAGGCCTAATCTAAATCTATGGGACATGATCTTTTGTTTGAAAGTAACTCAACGTCTGTATGTGCAATGTAGTTAGGGCCTATACATTCATATCAGAAATTAAAAAAAAAAAAGATAGACTCATAAATATTATATCTAGACTGGACATATATAGTGGCGTAGTTAGGGTGGGGGGAGAAGGGGGAAGAATTTGAAAATCCCCCCGGGCCGCACCTGAGCGGGGCCCCCAAATGAGTGTTTTTTTTACATTAAAAATTAAATATTACGCAAAATGCAGGGCCACCAAACGATCGAAAATTCCTAGCTATACGCCCCTGGACATATAGATCTTTTAAAACTACAAAAACCATTTCCTGTTTGTTTCCTTAAGATAATGTTTCAAATATCCTAGATCGAAATAATTCAGGTTGACTTTAATCATCTTATGTACATTTAAATAGATTGATTACCTAGATCCATAGACATAGATAAATATAGACTGGCCAATAAGAGAGTTTTATGAAGTGAATATGTGTAAATTGCATTTGTGTTTACTTTATTTTATGTCTAAAAATTTTGTTTAATCTCTAAGACTGAAGATCATGCATTTTTTAAAATTCTTCATAATTCGGAAATCCGAATACAATAGATATAGGCTACATGTTTTCAAGTTACATGAAGTTACTTCCTTTTTTCCAGTCTATGCCTAGATCTTTTTAGATTATGTATCTAAAAATTGCAAAATAATAATTATGAGACGAAAGTACCGTACTCTTATTTCTTATGTCTAATTACTAGATATAGATCTAAAAATTAAATTATGTGTTATATAGGTAGGAATTGAAAAAAAAAGGCTTTACTTCTTTTATTTACTTTACAAAACAACGCCTTGGTCAAACTTTCTAAAAAGAATTTCACGACATTTTTGTAGTTTTAAAAAGTCTCCATGTCCCGTCTAGATATAATATATGTCTATGAATAGCCCATTCTAAAAATAATCCGAGAAATGATTTTGCATTATTTCCAAAATCTTTGAAAACTAAAGATCATTACTTTTCAAAGACAGAAAAGATTGATTGAGGCGACTTCCCTTAGACCCTGAAAAAGAGCTACGTACATAAAAAAAACAACATATATATAGGTCTGTGAATCGATCAATTGCGGGTAAGAATTTATTTTCGATTTCCAGTCTAGATATAGCCTAATATGTAAGTCTATGGTAAAACATTATTCAAAAGGGTAATAAAATTAGTTATTGTGCGAGCGTCAAAACGGTCGAATATCCAATGAGTGTTAAACTATCGTTCTGTTGGCGTGCCCAAAACAAAAGAGGTCTAGCTTAACACATAAATAATAGTAAGATAAATACGCAGAATAAAGAAATACTTCAGCCAGTTATGCCTCAAATGACAGCATCGGCCTTTTTCCCTACGTTACCTTATTTCACTTCAAACATTGAAGAATGTTCTCCTATCAGAAACGCATCATTTCCCTTTCTGTGTATAAAATAGAAGCTTCGATAAGGCGATGCGTAAATACATTTTCTGTTTACATTTCTCTTGGGACTAGATAGTTTTTGTATAACAATATTCTACCCAGTGCTCAGCATACACTTTAGTAAAATGCTAATCTTTTGTTTTTTGTTACTTCGTCCCCACAGTTGGTGTCTTACTTCGGTCCATACGTTGGTCAGTCCTATCCAGCTAATGAGACAGGTTACGTTATGACCGTAATGTCTCCTCCAACATTGTCTTCAGTTCTTGGTCTATGTCCAAGTGCCAACAGTAAGTCATTGGTTGTTGTACAAGTTGTTGTTGCTATTGAAGTTGTACTTGTTGTTCTAGTTGGTGTTGCTGTGATTGTACTTAGTCGTGAAATAAACTGAATTAACACATAACCTTATAAACAAGGCTTTATTACAATAAAACTCGACTGCTACACACAATAACATAGTACAGACTGGTCACGATTCACAGACTACGATAATGCGAACACGATTACAAATACAAGCACGATTACAAACACGGGTAACACAAAAGTCCATTTAACAATCACTCCATTCACCCCTCCTTTATTTCTTTCTGGGTCTTAGGTTATACCCATGAGTAGGAAAGGAAGGATTCGGAGTTGTCTCTGGCGTAGACCTTTCTCCTTGCAGGTCGTAACAGTTCTGAACCGGTACGGGACTTGAGTCAATATTGGCTTCTGGCATTGGGTGACTCCCCTGTGAGTCACTGATGACTTCTGGCTGGTTGTGCATCCTTGGGTTAGGGCTCTGTGAATTGCTAAAAGCTTCAGGCACGTAGCGACTCCCTGGTGAGAGATCCAATGAGTCACCGACCTCTTCAGGCAGAATACCGTTCTCTGGTTCGAGAAAGTCATTTGTGGAACTTTCCTTCGGCGCCAGGTGCCTAAGCGACACCGTCTCTTCCCGGCCGTTTGGAAATCGTATATGGGCGTACTGCGGGTTGCAACTAAGAAGTTCAACCTCTTGTACCAATGGGTCAAATTTTGAAGATCTTACAGGTGATTTTAGTAATACCTTCCCTGGGTTCTGTAGCCAAGTAGGCAAGGATGTTCCTGTTGGCGATCTTCTGTTGAATTTGAAGATCCGTTCATGTGGAGTTTCATTAGTAGAAGTACACAGTAATGATCGAATTGAATGAAGTGCCTGAGGCAGCACACATTCCCACTGTGATAGTTCCATTTTCCCTGAGTCCAATGCTAATGAAATAGCCTGCCACAATGTTTTATTCAACTTTTCTATTTGTCCATTGCCTCTTGCATTGTAGGCCGTTGTCCTGCTAGTTGCAATGCCCTTAGAATGTAGATATTCTGTAGTTTCTGTGGACATAAATGATGTGCCACGATCAGAGTGGATGTAACTGGGTGTTCCGAAGAGGAAAAATAACTGGTCGAAGCACTTAATCACTGTCTTAGAGGTCATATCAGGACAGGGAAAAGCGAATGGAAACCGTGAATATTCGTCAATCATTGTTAACAAATACTTGTTACGAGTGGCTGATGGCAAAGGACCTTTAAAGTCAACACTTATTCTCTCAAACGGCTGTGTGGCCTTTATGAGCGTGCCTGCAAATTCCTTATAGAATTGCGGCTTAATTCTATTGCACGTTTTGCATTGTTGAATGGTCTGTCTAACCTCTTCAACCGAGAAAGGCAAGTTCTTTGACCTGACATAATGTAGAAGTCTAGTAACACCCGGGTGGCACAGATATTCATGGTACGTCTTTAGGTTACTATGTCTTGACATGGCTGCACAGTGCCCTCTAGACAAGGTGTCTGCTGCTGTGTTTGCACTCCCAGGTCTATATTGGATATCAAACTTGAAACCGGCTAATTCCAATTTCCACCTTTGTATCTTATCGTTTTTAATTTTCCTGCTATGAGTGTCCTTGAAAATGAATGAAATAGATCGTTGGTCGGTAACGAGGGTAAAATAGTTACCGCACAAATGATGTCTCCACTTTCGTATGGCTTCAATTATTGCAGTAGCTTCTTTTTCAATGGCGGATTGATGTTTTTCACTGGGTGAAAGTGTCCTGGAGAAGAAGGCAATAGGTCTACCATCTTGATTTAGCGTAGCTGCCACAGAAATATCAGAAGCGTCTGTTTCGACTATTAAAGGGCGGTCATAGTCTATAGTGAAGATGGCTGCTTTCTGTAACTCTAGTTTTAAGTCCTCCAAAGCTGTTTTTACATTTGTGGGTACCGGGAAAATTTGATTTTTCATTATAGGATACATTTTGTCTGAGAATTTCGGTATCCAGTGGGCATAATATGCCAAGAGTCCTATGATTCTTTTCTGAGACTTCATATCTTTAGGAGGTGGTAAATCTCGAAGGGCTTGAAATCTATCGGGATCAGGCTTCAAGTGTCCTTTGGATATTTCATATCCAAGCAGCTTTACCTTATTAGTGGCGATTACACTTTTACTTTCGTTGAAGGTTATTCCGTATTCTTGAGCTACCTTCTGAAACCGCAAAAGATTTTTGTTGTGAGATTCTACATCTGTACCACATATTGTTACATTGTCGACATAGGCAAACGTGTCAGACAACTTTTCTTTTTCTATGATAGTGTCTATGGTTTTCTGGAAGCACGCTACACCATTAGTGACGCCAAAAGGTATTCTACAAAACTGGTAGAGTTTCCCGCAGGCTTCAAAAGCTGTGTATTTCTTTTCACTCTGTTGAATAGGTATTTGGTGATAAGCACTCTTTAGATCCAATGTGCTAAAGATTTCATACCTGGAAATGTTCTCCACCATTTCATCCACTCTTGGCATAGGGTAAGCGTCCAGATAAGTAAACCTATTTATAGTTTGGCTGTAATCGACGACCATTCGCTTTTTGTGCCGCTCATTGGTCGTGACTAGGACTTGAGCTCTCCAAGGCGATTTGGAAGGTTCAATGATACCATTTTGTATCAATCTCTTGACTTCAGCTTTAATAAATTGTGTGTCTTGGAAGGAGTGACGGCGAGATTTAGTTGCAATAGGTCTGCAATCAGGAGATAAATTTGCAAACAATAGTGGTGCCTCTACCTTAACAGCATTGAGCGAGCAAACATGAAATGCAGGTCGACTACCGTTGAATGGAAATATCAGTTCTTTGTGTAATGCGAGGAAATCCAACCCAAGTACTACATCAGTGCAAAGTTCATCTAGTAACGAAAGCTTGAATTGATTATAAACTTCCCCTTTGTATTTTAGCGATGCAAATATGTGGCCTCTAGTGACGCTTGACAGTTGAGATGACGCCATAGAAATTTTGTGCTTTGAATGTGTCACTGACCAATCATACTCTCTTGGTATGTTTGAAGAAATGTAGCTTTCCCCGCTACCTGTATCAATTAGGGCTTTTAGGTCTACGCCATTTAGGGAGATGTGTACTGTTGATTTAGTTAAACTAGGTACGGACGAAGCAGCACTTAGTGATGTTAGATGTGTAGAGCCCTTAATGCAGCTAGACTCTTTACGTGATTGTCTTTTAATCTCGTGGCTAGGAGATGTTTTGACTTTAGGTGTGTTGCGGGACCTGCAGACCTTCGAAAAATGTCCATTTTTCCCGCAAGAATGACACAAGCAGTCTTTGGCAGGACATTTCGCTCGGAGATGCCGACTTCCTCCGCAAAAGAAACATTTAGTACTCACTGTTGCGATTGTTTCTGAGTCTCCCATTTCTTCGGTAGAGATTGCCGATGACAGAGGAGATGACTCTACCAAATGAGAAGGAGCACTAAACGAACTGGATTCTTTTTGGGCCATGTCGAGTGTCTTGGCAATATCTAAAGCCATTTTCAAGTCAAGGGATCTTTTCTCAAGTAGCCGCTGTCTTATTACACTCGAACGCATGCCGCTAACGAAGGCATCACGTATGGCGTCCTCTTCATTTTTGTCTGCACTAACAGCTCGAAACTGACAATCTCTGGCCATCACTCTCAGCTTGTGTACAAATTGATCAAGACTTTGATCGACTTCTTGTTTGCACGTTGCAAGCAAATGTCTGGCCAATGTTTCATTAGGGGCCTTCACAAATAAGTTCTCAAGAATAGATTTTGCTTCTGAGTACTTAGAACAGGTAGAAATATACTGATATAAGGATGGAGATACAAAGTTGCATAGAAGGTCAAACTGTTCGCTTTCACTAGCCCCTACCTTCGTTGCGAATCTGTCGAAGCAAGAAATCCAGTGTTTCCACGCAATGGAAGCCGTGGTTGAGCATGGATCAGCATCCAGTCTATTGGGACGCAAAAACTTCTCCATTTAAGAATGGTTTTATTGTAATAAATTGAAATAAACTGAATTAACACATAACCTTATAAACAAGGCTTTATTACAATAAAACTCGACTGCTACACACAATAACATAGTACAGACTGGTCACGATTCACAGACTACGATAATGCGAACACGATTACAAATACAAGCACGATTACAAACACGGGTAACACAAAAGTCCATTTAACAATCACTCCAAGTCGTTAGTTTGTTTTTTGTTTTAGTTTTAGGCACATCGGCACAGTATAGGCCATGTCGTGCCCGCAGTCCATTAAGGACTACTCTCCCTCTATAAAAACAGGGGCCAAGGTCCATATAATTAACTCCTTAAAATCAAGGTCTATTTACAATTAAAATAGTACAGTTAAAAATTTAAATATTTGATAAAAATGTAGTGTAAATAGTATGTAACTAGAGTCTCACAAATCAGATCCTAGTAGACAACCCCACCTCCCGGATAAAGCCCAGTATCTTCCCAGGGTCGACACTATCGAACAGTGTTTGTAAGTCAATGGCACCAATGTATTTTTCCCTGACATCCTGGTATCTGGGGCAGCCAATAAGGATGTGTTCCACAGTGAGGCGAGAATCACAACACTCACAAAGTGGGGGCTCCTCTTTCTTCAACACAAAAGAGTGTGTGATGTAGGTGTGGCCAATCCTAAGTCTAGACATGGTCGTGCTACCACGCCTTGTCAGACCCTTAGATGTGGGCCGCCACCGTACATCCGCCACAATCTGCCTGAGTTTGTTGTGATTCTCAGCCTCCCATAGGTCTTGCCACTCTTGATAGGTGGCAGTGGCAATACTTTGTCTCAGGTCCGAGTAGGGAATTTGGGTTCCTGACACTGTTTGGTTTAGGGCTTTCTTTGCTTCTCTGTCTGCGGCTTCGTTTCCCTCTATGCCTACGTGGGAGGGGACCCAGATGAAGGTGACATCCCTATGGCTGGCTGTTATTTGGCCTAACAGCTTTAGGCACTTATATACCAAAGGAATGTCAGTCTTCATCCGCTCCAAAGCTTGCAATGCAGATTTGGAGTCGGAGCAGATTATGAATTTTCTCCTTTCTGATGCTTTAACGGCCATAAGTGCAAGCGACAGTGCATGCAATTCGGCCGTAAAGATGGAGCATCCATCAGGGAGTCTACGGGAGATTGTTTTGTTCCGAAAGGAGCAGGCACACGCGACCTTTCCATCCATTTTGGATCCGTCAGTGTAGATGGTGCCACAATCTCCGTAGCTCTCCTGCAGTTCCCTAAAGTGGACTTGTAATAGGGTTGGGTCTGTGTTTTCTTTTTTAAATTTAAGGAGGGATAAATTTAATTTGGGTCTACTAGTTAACCAAGGAGGGTTTTGTGGGGTTTCTATTTTGGAAATTTGGTCAATGGGTGGGGTTAAATTTTGGATGGATTCTCTCATTCGAAGGCCTAACGGCTGTATGGCGTTAGGCCTTCGAATGTATAATTCAACATTTATGGGATTGAATACGGGATCAAAAGCAGGGTTCGTGGGGTTAGATTTTAGTTTTACTATGTACTGCATTGCAAGCTTTTTCATCCTTATGTCCATGGGGAGCTCTCCAGCCTCCACATGTAGACTCGGAATTGGTGACGTGCGGAACGCGCCAAGACAGAGACGCAGGGCAGCATTTTGGATTGGTTCGAGTATTTTCAGGTAAGACTTCCTTGCTGCTCCATATATCATGGATCCATAATCCAGCTTGGATCGGATTAGACTCCGATACAGCAGCAGCAAGGTGTCTCTGTCAGCCCCCCAGTCCGTATGGCTGAGTACTCTAAGTATGTTTAACGACTTTTGACATTTCTTCTTAAGTTCTTTAATGTGGGGGAGAAAATTGAATTTGGAGTCAAGGGTGAGGCCTAAAAATTTGGTAGTTTTTACAACGGGGATTTTCTTTTTGTTTATAAATAATTCAGGATCTGGGTGGAGCCCCCTTAAATTACAAAAATGCATACTAACTGTTTTGGAGTCCGAAAATTTAAAACCATTATCATTTGCCCAATTTTGAATTTTGTTTAAATTTAACTGTAATTTTCTTTCTAAGGTGTCCATATTTTTCCCATAAGTAAAAATGACAAAGTCATCAACATACAGAGAGCACTCTATGCCAGGGGACAGAGCATTTATGATGCTGTTAATTTTGATGTTGAACAGGGTGACTGACAGAATGCTGCCCTGGGGTACGCCCATTTCCTGTTCAAATGTGTCAGAAGTGGAGGTGCCCACTCGGACCTGAAATTGTCGGTCTTTCAGGAATTCCCCTACAAAACGGGGGAGGTGTCCCTTAAGTCCCATAAGCTCCAGGTCACGTAGAATGCCATGTTACCAGGTCGTGTCATAGGCCTTTTCAATATCAAAGAATACAGCTACAAGATGTTCTCGTCTGAGTAGGGCATTTCTGATGTAGGCTTCCAGCCTTACCAGGTGGTCGGTTGTTGTACGCCCTTGCCGGAATCCACACTGGTATTTGGAGATCAAGTTGTTCCTCTCAAGATACCAGACCAGCCTACCGTTAATCATTCTTTCCATGGTTTTGCAGATGCAGCTTGTTAGTGCTATTGGTCGATAGTTAGCTGGGTCAGAGCCGTCTCTTCCCGGTTTAGGTATCGGTATAACTGTGGCTTTCCTCCAGCTGTTTGGGAAAGCGCCTGTTTGCCACACACAGTTATAGACCCCTAGCAGTACTGCCAATGAGGGTTCGGGAAGGTGCTTGAGGAACTGGTAATGGATTTCATCTTCTCCAGGCGCTGTGTCATGTGACTTGTCCAGCGAGTCCCTCAGTTCATCAAGCGAGAACGGTTTGTTGTAGTCTTCATTGTTCTCTGACCTGAAGTCAATGGGATGTCTTTCCTCCCTGGTTTTGACTTTTTGGAACTCTGGCGTGTAGTGTGCAGTGGATGATTTTTCTGCTATTGAGGATGCAAGGCAGTCAGCTATTTCTCTGGGGGACGTGACAGTTCGTCCTTGGTTTTTCAAATGCCCGATTGCATTTGATTCTTTCCCTTTGATTCGCCTTACTGCCTTCCAGACCGCTCTAGCAGAAGTTTTGGCATCCAGACTGCCGACAAAGCTTCTCCAGGAATTCCTTTTGGCTGACCGTATGATTTGTCTAGCCTTTGCTCTAGCTATCTTAAATAGCTTTAAGTTTTCCTGGGAAGGATTCTTTATGAATGCAGCCAGTCGTTTTTTCCTATCGCCAATAGCACTTTTACAAGCTGTATCAAACCATGGTTTACTGGGCCGTTTTGGATTCACGGAGGTTAGGGGGACAACTTTCCTGGCAATGTCGAGTAGCTTGGAAGCGAAACTATCAGCTGGGTTCTGCTCATCGAGGATACTTTCTGTGATATCCTCTGAGCATCTTTTTTGGAATTGCTCCCAATCGGCCTTGTTCAATTTCCACCGCTGAGGTCGTCCCATTGAGGGGAGATTGTTAGTAATGATGATTGGGAAGTGGTCACTTCCCCGTAGGTCATTACTAACTGACCATTTGAAGTCGTCCAGAAGTCCGGGGACGCAAACGGTGAGGTCAATGCATGTGAGGGATCCAGTTCCTGGGTGCAAGTAGGTCGGTGATGCATCATTGAGTATGCATAAATCATGTTGGAGGAAAATATCCTCCAGCATACGACCTCTTGTGTCAGTACTGTTGGATCCCCACATTGTGTTAAGGGCATTGAAATCCCCAAGGATAATATATGGCCGAGGGAGCTGCCTCAACAGTTCCTCCATGTCTGCTGGGTTCAATGGAGCGCCTGGTGGTAAATACAGGCTGCAGCAAGTGATAACCTTGTGTAAAGTTATCCTAGCTGCTACGGCCTGTAGTGTGGTCTGTAGTTCTACCCTCTCATGGGGGATGTTGTCCTTCACAAGGATACAGACTCCACCTGATGCTCTTTCTGCATCCTCAACATTCCTGCTGTAAGCAATGTAGCTTCGGAAACTGATGCTATCTTTCAGAAATGTTTCCTGTAAGCAGACAGCTACAGGAGCCTCAGAGTCCATCAGTAGCTGCATTTCTTCGTAATTGGCCTTGAGGCCTCTACAGTTCCACTGTACAATTCTGGAATCCATGGCTTATTCTAGATGACCTACTTGGAGCTATTAGGCTTCGGGAGGCCCCCGGAGGGGGTTCCCTTTATTCCTGAGACTTTTTTGGACTTCTGCTTGGTTGGAGAGGAGGACACCCCTCTCCTGGGGGGAGTCCTTCTCTCTGGAGAGGAGAGATTCCTCTGGTTAGAGCGGAGGCTACATCCTCCTCCCTCACCTCGGGCATCCTCTCCGTTTTGAGTTCTCCCCTTAGGGAGTTTGTCAACCTCTGATTCAGTAGAGGTTGGGGTGTCTGACTGGGTTCTCTGAGGAGAACCTGTATCAGACATGGTGACTCCGGGTTCTCCCGGAGTGTTGGTTTGGACATGCTGTTCGGTCTCCATGCTCTCATCAGTGAGCACAGAGAACCTGTTTTTTAGCATGACCACAGGGCTTTCTGTTTTCTTTTGAGGAAAGTTCTTGGGCGGAGTTTTCTTCTGAGTTGGAGGAGGAGGAGGAGGGGGTGGGGTCAATGTGTCTGTCTGTGTGGCTATGGATCTTCCTATCTTAGCTGCAGCCTGGGCGTATGTCTTTGTCAAGCCGAATTGGCCCTTGGGTAGGGCCGATACAGCTGATTTCGCCTGGCTGAAGGTGCATCCATTTCTTGCCTTGTACTCCTGCACGGCAACCTCCTGTTTCCACACAGGGCAGTCCTTGGAGTAGGCTGAGTGGCCAGCGTGACAGTTCGGGCATTTGAACTGGGCTGTGCAGCTCTTGTCCTCATGACCCTCTCCGGCACATCTAGCACACACAGTGTTCCTCTTGCAGACTGCCGCGCCGTGTCCATAACCCTGGCACTTAAAGCACCTCATAGGGTTAGGAATGTAGGGCCTCACTGGAACTCGTAGGTATCCTGCCTTCACGTACTCTGGCGGTGTCCTAGTTCCGAATGTGAGGATAATAGTGGCGGTCTTGACCTCCTCACCATCCCTGCGCCTTGTAATGCGCCGGGCATGGGTGACTCCTTCAATACCCTCCACTATTTCCTTCTCGGAACATTCCAGCAGGTCCCTAGAGCTGATTACACCTCTGCTGGTGTTCAGACTCTTGTGTGGCATGACTTCCACTTGGAGCTCACAGAGTCTTCTGCATTTTAAAAGCCCATCAGAGTGTATCTTGCTATCTACTTCTACAAGTAGTTCATTGGATCTGTGTAGCTTAGATACACCCTTGGGCTCTCCCACTACCGACTTGAGTCCCTTGTAAATGAAGAAAGGGCTCAATTTCGTCAGGCTTTTCTCCTCCTCTGTGCACCTGACCACCAGAAATGATGGCCAGGTAGGACAGCTTTTTGTGGCCTCCTCCTTTCTTGTCTCTATGCGACGTTTCTTGCCAAGACATGGGTCTGTGGCAAGTAATGTTTTTTGGTTTTTTTTATCCATAGAAAAAAATAATGTTTATTCAGCACCTGTGCTCCCCACCCGCCATCGAGTCCAACAAGGGGACGGGCCACTCGGATGTCCAGAATGAGCCCGCCAGGGCTACACAGGTGTTATACTCAGTCAGCCGCTGCATCGGACATGTGTCCGATACAGCAGCTGGCTGATTGACCCTCTAGCCACCGCCCTCCAGCATAGGTCGATGACCTATGCTGGTAGCTCGACATGACCAGCCGGTTGACCCAGAGCGGGCCTTCTGGGCCTCAGGTCTAGGGGAACTTGGAGCCAAAGTATTGTGTTGCGGTGGTCCATCCTCAGATAGTCACCCACTCAAACACCAGGATCTCTTTATCCCCCCTTACCCGTCGCAGTCCACGGCAAACGGACTGGTCCAGGACATTGTGAGGTTTTAGAAGATAAGGAGACAGGGTGATGGTTAATGAAGGCAGACTGAGAGTAAGAGGAGGCAGACAAAATGATAGAAAAGAAGTAGGGCACTTTTGAGCTCCAAAAGTGCTAAGGAAAGAGGAGCGCAGTTTAACGTCATGTCTCAGGGACGCCTTAGTCGTTAGTGTTGTTCCTCTTGATGTAGTTGTTTTTAATGTTAATGATACATTATGTTACGTTCTCAAATCGTATTGATGCTTTAACGAAAATGAAATCTACCATCACCACTTCTAACCTCATCAATCTGAAGATGTCATCTGTGTCTAAAGATTGACCACCATTAGTTTTCCCATAATAATTTCAGGTACCGGTACCCCCATTAGAGCTGGGTGGACTCAGATGCACCATAAATATCTCGAAATTAAAAATCCCAGTCTTCACCAGGATTCGAACCTAGGAACTCCGCTTTACCACTGAGCCACTGCACAGAGAAAGTAAGGTTGAAATATATCTGTAGCTTGGTCAGTTTTTATACTTGTTCAAACCGTAGCAATGTCAGTTTTATATTGTAGCCTTGCGGTGTCTATTTTTTATTTTA